>JZKD02S1621445.1:279028-320965 GCA_000966675.3 Picea glauca | reverse complement strand
AATCTAAGAGAAAGTGCTTTTTATTTTCAACCTTCTTAGTGTCACAAAGGTGACACACTCTTTCATCCCAAGGCGTTTTAGGAATTGACCAACGCCCAGTTTCACTATGGAGCCCGTGAGAATTTGTTCTTATCTTAGAAATGCTTATTTTTTTCTTGACACTTGGAAAAACAGATAGACAATTTTGATCTTCTAGATTAAGGTTGATTACATGTTTATAATACCTTAATTTTCTTTTTTCCTCTAACTCTTTATCACACCACATTTTTTCTTTAAATTTTGATTTGACGTTTTTTTTAATAGTATCTTTGTTCTGCAAAATGGTTTCTTCCATGATTCACCAATAGTTTAGCCAAGAATGGGCATCTTTATGCCATCCTCGCTTGAGTCGATGGTGGTTATGACTTGATCTTGAAGCAATTTTAGGTAGCCTCTTGTCTTCCATGTTGTTTAACTTGTTTTTATACATTAGGTATCTATTCATAGCCATGCTCTCAACAAGGGAGAGTCTTGTTTCTACAAGGAGGATGGGATAGGGCGTATTTCCTTTAATTTTGAGATTATAGGTTATAAAATTCTTTTGTATTTGTTCTATCTTTCTCCAGGATTCATGAGATATACTACAGCCCCAGACTTCACATCCATAAATAATAACAGGTGTAACAAGAGTCTCAAAGAGGAGTTTCTTCTTATCCCAACTCCAAAGAGCAGCTGATTTACAATTTTTTTCAAGCCCATAATACGCTTTCCATCCCCCAATAATCCTTTTCTCAATGGTATAATTCCAATTGAGCTTGTGGTGAATATCAATTCCAAGATATTTGTATGAAGTAACTTCCTCCAAGTTGTTGTTTTCATATACAAAGGTATCATAAGGGATCTTATTCGATTTAATAATCACGACCTTAGTCTTATCAGTATTAACAGTCATACCCATATGGGAGCAAAAATCCTTGAGGATTTTTAGTTGGTTTTCAAGATCACGGGGACACCTTTCCATAAGAACGACATCATCGGCATAAAGAATAAGATTGATGACTATACCAGTCAGAGTAGGGCCGACACAACCTTCTTTTTCCAAGCATTATTCTAACTTATCAATGTATATGCCAAAAAGGGTAGGGGACAAGGGACAACCTTGTTTGACTCCAATGTTGCAGTTAATCTCTTTTGACCAGCCCTCAATGTTTTTAAACTTAGCAATAACGTTCGCATACATCCTTATTGCAACCAACCTCAACTCGAGAGGCACTTTTATCTCTTCCAACCTATTCCAAAGATTTTTCCTAGGAACCATGTCAAAAGCTTTTCTAAAGTCAACAAAACAACAAAAAAGATTGGTTTTAGTATTGCAGAACTCCTATTGCAATGATCCTAAACGTAACGAGATGGTCCACAATTGAATGATATCTCCTAAACCTGGCTTGGCCTTTAGCTCTTTTACCGTGACTTTCTAGCCAAATGATAATATTCTTTTCCTAAATAATTCCATAAAGTTTGGCTAAAATTGGCCTAATCATAATGGTCCTATAATTAGAGGGAATGTTTTTATCCCCATTTTTAAAAATAGGAACAATGAGGCTTTGTGTCCAGGATTTAGGGAAGCCCTACTTAACTGCTAAATTGAAGAGCTTGTGTATGTGAGGGATAAATATTGACCCTCCGAGAAAATGAGTATATATAAAACTCACACTCAAGTTATTAAAAATAAGATTCTTATACCATCATAATACATAGTAAATAGATATGAAATTATAACTTAAAGCTTTGATCTTTTATACATAAATATGAATTTTATAGGTGGTTTATAAATATAAATACTGGCGATGGTTGATCGCTGCATGAATTCGGTGCTGCGTTTGGGACTGATCTCCTTTGGCTCTCGCCCCTTTGCGGCCTGCTCTGCTAATTGTTATATATAAAATTTATTTTTAAAATTTTATATATAAAATTATTGAGTTTATGATTATTATTCATTCATATAAATACTCTGAAATTTTTATTCTTAAATTATTATATATAAAATTTATTCTTAAAATTTTATATATATAAAATTATTTAATTTATGATTGTATTATAAATATAAATAAAATTTTATATATATAATTATTTAGTTTATAATTGTATTATAAATATAAATATACACATAAACCTATATCCAATATCTATATATATAAAAGAAGGAGAATGAAGAAAACATACAACCAATAATAAATAGCCATCATTTTATCTTTAGGTTCTCCTTCTATACCATGACAAAGTGATGCCTTTATATACAACGAAAAGGGAGGCCAGGTCAGTTCAGTTCTAATTGTGATAACTAATTTGGTTTTTGAGCGAACTAACCAAGCTCTCTACTTAAATTATATATACAATTTTCTATATATATATATATTTATTATTTTTATTTGTTATAAGAGATTATAACACCTTTCAACTTTTACATATATATTTATTATTCTAATTCTTATATATCTAAAGCAAATATATATTCATAAGAGATTATAACACCTTAAACTTTTACATATATATTTATTATTCTTATTTTTATATATCTAAAGCATATATATATAACAGTCAAAGACCTTTTCCATCCTTTGAATATATATATATATATATATATATTATTCTTATTTTTATATATCTAAACCATATATATATAGATAATAGTCAAAAACCTTTTCTTATTCTTTCAACTTTTAGATCTATATTTAATATTCTTATTCTTATATATCAAAGCAAATATGATTATGATTATGATGATGACTAAAGTTCACTAAGACTTAATTGGTCTATTGGACTTTAAAAGGGTAAGTGATTACTTGTGATTCTTTAGAATTTTGTTTTTGTGCTCGAAAAGCATTAAGAGAAACTTTCCAAGATCACCATACTTTTGTTGAGTTAAGAGGTTAGGAAGGTTGGTAGTGTGATCAATATTTTGAAAATAAGATCTAATATGGGTATAGGCTGGACAATCTAAGAGAAAGTGCTTTTCATCTTCAACCTTCTTAGTGTCACAAAAGTGACACACTCTTTCATCCCATAGTGTTTTAGGAATTGACCAAAGCCCAGTTTCACTATGGAGCTGGTGAAGATTTGTTAAAATCCTTTTTCCATAAAAAAAAAACAAAAATCCAAATAAAGTAATCAACCATCTACGATTTATTATGTATTCATCTTTCTTTGCATCATTCTTACTGTATTCTGGTTTTTTCTTCCGACCTTCTTTGGCTTGTTCTTACTGCGTTGTTCCTTCTCAGTGAGTGTTACATACTACCTTGGACTGTTTAGAGTTAAATTATTCCTTTGGCTCTTATATTCTCAATTATACAGGACCCTGGCCACGCTGTTTCCAACTTTTTTTTGGCTTTCTCTTCAGCTTGCTATTATAAAGTAACACTAGTTCTCCATTTTCTAATGATTTTTATCTCAAGTGTCTCTGCTGTCATGCGTTTTGTTGTTGTATCTGCACTATCCGGTTATGAAGTGATATCCGTTGGTTCTAACTGGTATAATTGGTTACTCTGACTGCTTCCGTGTCTAACTTTAGTGCTTTATCGAATCATTTTTATGTCAAGTATCTCTTCTGTCATGCTTTTTGTTGTTGTCTCACCACTATACCGAGATGAAGTGATATCCGTTGGTCATCTTCGAGATTGTCTACCCGGTATAATTGGTTACTCTGACTGCTTCCGTGTCTAACTTGAGTTCTTTTTATATCTTGTCTGCGTATGCTCTGAAGTGGAAAAGCTGCTTTTGCTATCTTGTCTGCTTATGCTCTGAAGTGGAAAAACTGCTTTTGCTATCTTGTCCATTTGCCCATATTCTAATTTGAAATGTGCTTGTCCATTTGCCCATATTGTAATTTGAAAGGTGGTGTTTGTCTAGTCGACCTTTTATATGTTGTTTTGTGTGCATATTTTACAAAAGTTTTATTTATGTGGGTTTATGGGAGCTCTTTCTATAATTTATCATAAAATTACATGAAAACATATATGGCTTTGATCATTGATTATTATTAATCTTACTCTGCAGGGATCAGGGATCAGAAGGGACAGGTTATATTTCAAACTACATGGTTAACTTTATTATAACCCTTCTAAATTGATTAAATTTGAAGGGACTGGTTATATTTCAAATTAAATGGCTAACTTTATTGTAACCCTTCTGAATTGACATGTTAAAATAAATTATATTTTTTAAAAGAAAAAAATGAAAAAAAAAATTCAGTCATAAAATGATTATTTTATAACCCATTCATTATAAAAAAAAAAAAATTAACTTTTAATTTATCATTCTCCAAAGATAACATATTAATGGTTAAATTAAATTAAACATAACATTCTAACCAATTCCATGATATATTTATGTACACTAATCTAGTTGGAATTCAACTTAGAATTGAAACATTCAAATTAGGTTCCATAATAATATAACCTAATTATTTATAAAATATTTCTGAAATTCCATTTTTATTAAATCTAAATTACTTAGAATTTTTTCACAAATATTCACCTAAATAAATAGTCACAAAGAGCATGGACCATGATTACAACCTAAAATCTGCCTGAAAATATAAAAAAAAAATCAAAGTTGAAAAAATTAAAAAATGTACAAAGTATAGGTAATATTGAAAAATTGGATAATTGTTATAGAAAGATTTGCATCACCCCATGAAACTTGCTCAAAAGACCTTTTTTGTTTCCGTATGGAGAAATGAAGTTCTTTTTTCCAATTTTCAGAGCTAAAAAACATATTTTTCCACATATACGCACCCTAACAACTATACAACATGTGTATATGCAGGTTGCACCATTATAGCTTGCGTACATCAGGTTTTGTGGCCAAAATAAAAAATGGTGTCAGGTTTCCATGTCATGTCACGATATCCATGATCTTTGACCTTCAATATACTGTAAACGTTCTAACTCGGCCCTTCAGTTCCATTTGAAGGTTATAAATGAGCCATATCCAAGTTGTGGAAGGGGGGAGAAGAATTCATCTTTGAAAGCAAAGTTACTCTGGTGAAATTATTCACCTCATATTCAGTCTAAATCCCTTTGTCATTTTAAGTATGAAGACATTGTTCATCCCCCAAGCTCTTCCCTATTTGATGGAGAACCTCATTGTCTCTCTTATATGAGTTTTTCTTTGGTGGAGGATTGAAGTGGTGGATGCCCAACTGGAAGGGACTTAGTTTCTCGGTTATGAGACGTGACATCACAGAAGTTTGTCATTCATACACTTCTGTTGATCATATTTTAATAGAAATACTCTTTTCTCGTCCAATTAATTTCTTGCAAATATTTGAATTGTTATTCCATGGGCATATTTGTAATGAATATTGGATTATGTTATTATATGTGCTAACTTTATATATTATCACCATATGCTTCGTATCTTGGTTGTTGAGGACAAGTTGTAGGTATATAGCTTTGAGTTGAGTGCTCAATGGTGGTCTTCTTCGAACATCCATACGAGGTAGGCCCTTTATCTTGTCTTCTGATCATTCTTGTTTATATAGCATACTTGAGACTAGAGTTGATTTCTAGAGTCATTTTGTTTGTTTTGGTTTACCCCATGCCATAGAGTGATTTTCCTCGTAACAGAATTGGTGACCATACTAGGGAGGAAATATTATTTTCAGGGTTTGGAGTGTTTTTCTCCTTTGATTTCTCTCGGTTAGATTGACTTGTCTTGTCCTCTGATTTCTTGACAACCTATTTTCGTTCTGAGTCTTAGTTTCTTTTTCTTATCCTTCAGCTGATAGTATTTTAATATTTACACAAATTTTCCCTTGACAGATGCGTGCATACGCAAGATGTCATTAGGGTGCATAGAGACATGGTTTTTTCTTAAACAATCGTGTACATCATTCTTATTTTCTTGTTTGTTAATTTTGTTGTTTGTTGGGTAAGTTTTTATGGTTCTTGAGTCTTCTTGGGTCTCTCTTATAACTGTTAAGTGCTTGCAGAGTGATACAAAACCTTTATTTGGTTGAATTTTCATGCGGTTTTCTTTCTCATCATCTTTTTCATTGGTTGTTCTTGCATCTTAGGTTGAGTGTTTGATTCTTTATATCCTTCTTGGTTTGTCTCTTTTTGCTTAGAATAGAGTTTATATATCAAGTTCTTCTTTAGTCCTTGCATTTTCATTTCTTTATATTGAAAATACAAAAAATACATTTTTCATTATAGGATTTGATCTTTTGGGTTTTTATTATTGATTTTGATACATGTATGGAGACATTCCATCTTATTTGAAATTCCAAAGGTGAATTGAAAGTTGCATTTTTTAAAAGCTTACCATTTATTGAGAATTGAAGTTAGGACTTTTCATTATATTCATATTCATTTCTTTTCTTGCTGAGTCACAACACCATCAATTTCACAACCACATCTGTTGAGTAAACAAATCCACTAAAAGTAACGTTGATAAATTTAAAATTGATTAGAAATGATTTTATTTTTCAGGGTGTACAAACTAGCTTAATATTTAGAGGGTTGGAATAGGATTTTGTGAGTAAACTTCTCCAAGGTTATTAAACTCAACATATGTGTTTGACTAAGGGAGTGATAAAATCCATTGTATCATTGGTGACGTCGGGAGKATMTGCACGAGGTCRCATGAGGTTGGTTGAGAAGATATCCCAGAGTTATGCACGAGGTCGCATGAGGTTGGTTGAGAAGATATCCCTCCAATACCTTCTTAGGATTAGAGCTATTTTTGGGGATCTATTCATATATGGGGGTCTTTCTAAATAAATTTACCTCTGTGAGAGGCAGTGGTTTTGATACTTTTGGATTTGTTACCTTTCCCATATGGTGGACCTGACTTACGATTGTTTTCATGTGCATTGGTTATATCATGGTGGCTTAGCTGCTTGACATAGGTAGCCATATAGGTTACATGCAGGGGTTATTTTGCATGTACCCTATGTCAGATAAGGGTCATACAACACACAAAATTTATGGAGGATTACCTCTCTGGGGGGATACGACTGACTATTTTGTTAGGCCCAAGAGAGCCATTATAACTGATTCTGATACCTTTGATCTTTTGAAGGGAGTCTTGAGACCCTCTTGGGAGAGGCATACCTACATTAGTGAGGGGGCCCCCTTTAAACCATTGTATCATGTTTGTGTGCATATTGGTCTTTTTGTTTATTTTGGTGTGCTCTTTGATTGATTAGTTGGCCTTAAATTTTTTTATTGCATCGTGACTCTTTATTGCTATTTTTATTAGAACCCCTGTAACTTCCTTAGCTAGAGATACTCAACCAATAATATTTTCTCATTCCATAAGGAAAAATCCTTTTGTGTTTCCTAGTTTTACGAAAAATCATGATACTCAGTCGACACCTTGGGCCTCTAATCATTTTTTTCTTGATATTCCAGACATGTCTTCACACTTTCCATCCTTTGCATTGCTTTCTTATGTGAATCCTAGTTTTGGGTCTAGCGGCATGATGCCTCTTTATTCTCCATTTTCATTTGATGGGAGTCATATCCCTCAGTGAACTCTCATAGTGGGAGGTTGAAATCTTCCTTCCCATAGATCCAATTCTAGCTTCACTTTTCTAGGAGAAAGTGCTCAAATGGGCAATGATTATGCTTATTACACTCCATCCAGCTATCGTTCTTCCATTATGTTGGTTCCTACAAATTCTTTTCCCATGAAAGACCAGCGTATGTCCTCTGGTTTTTCATCTGGGGGGATTGATTTTTATAGTATGGGAAACCCCCTTCACAAAGTTCCTTCATCTGGGGGAAACATGTATCCTCACACGAGTACCTATTTTCATGTTGCTTTCTCTTCACAAGAGCATTCCTCAGTGACGATGCCCTTATGCCCCTTTATGAATTAGTTTGTAGGAGGATACTATCCTGTCGGACATGGCCATGTTGTATACCCAGTCAATAGCACCTGTTTATGTAAACACACAAAATAACACATCATCATATCCATAATCCATCATAATCATAATCAAGCAGCCAATAGTATAATAATCTGGATCACTTGCAATCAAGTGTCCTCAAAGAATAAGTTCACTTAGTGCATGCAACAGAGGGATATTACATACACCCTCTCTTGGTCTAAACTTTCCCGAAGTTTCACATTATATAAGTGCCAAAATAATGTGTATCATAGTATCATAAGTATATATGTCAAAGAAAAATGGAAACTGTTGGCACATATCATATGCATCCTCCCAGGTCACCGAGTGTGGACTATAGTTTTCCCACTGGACCTTGACTTGATCTATTGTTTGACGCCATAGCTGTCGAATATGATGATCTAGGATGCAGATCAGATCAGTTGTGAGGGAACCCTCGTCTGATAACTGCAAGGAACTCATGTCAATAAAATTTGTAGGATCACTAATATAATTTCTCAAAATAAATACGTGAAAAACATTGTGCATACGCCTCAAAGAATCAGGCAAGGCTAGTCGATAGGCCACAGGCCCCTTCCTTTCCACAAATCTCGAATGTTCCCATGAAACTGGGAGAGAGTTTATCTACCTTTCCAAACTTGATTGAACTGTTATGCAGTTTCACTCGCAAGAAGACTCGATCACCAAGTTCGTAACTACGGTTGACACAGTGCACATCGACATAACTCTTCTATCGATACTACGCTTCTTTGATCCTTTGTCTTATTGTTTGAATTTGATCTTCCATTTCTTGGATCACTTCTGGTCCCACGAGGACCCTATCCTCAAGCCAATCCCAACTCAAAGGTATCTGACACAGTTGCCCATAAAGAAAAACGAAAGGCGCCATCTTAATGGTGCTTTGGTAACTGTTTTTATATGCGAATTATACAAGTGGAAATAATTCTTCCCAATGCTTATGTTGGTCCATCACGTACATGCGCAACATTTCTTCCAAGATTTGGTTTGTTCATTCAGTCTAGTCATCTGTCTCCAGATGATACACAGTAATAAAGTTAAGTTGGGTTCCCAAGGCTTCTTGGAAACTAGTCCAAAATCGTTTAGTAAACACCAATGCTCGATCAGATATAATCCTCTTAGGCATTCCATGCAGCCTCACAATATGAGTGATGAAAACTCTAGTTATGTCAGGTCCCTGATGCGTGGTACACACAAGAATAAAATGAGCACTCTTCATCAGAGTGTCGACTACCACAAAAATCGAGTCACGTCTCCTTGTTGTCATTGGAAAACCAAAAATGAAATCCATCGAAATGACGTCCCATTTAAATTATGGAATAATGTGTGCTTGTAGTAATCTTGCTCGACGTCTATGTTCAACCTTTACCTGCTGACATTCTAAACATCTGGCCACATAGTTGACTATGTGTGCCTTCATTCCCTTCCAGAAGAATAGGGGTTTAAGGTTTGTCCCCATCTTCGTGACCACTGGGTGAGCCATGTACACTACTATGTGAGCCTCCTTTAGGATCAAACTCCTCAACTCGTTGTTCGATGGAACGTAAATTTGATTTTTAAATCTCAATAATCCATCATCATTGAATGTAAATCCTTGAAATCTTGGTACCATCATTGTGTTTTTTTCGATAAAATCCTTAACCTCTTTCTACTAGTCATCGTCGTGTTGTAAAGTTAGAATCTTTTCACGTAGATTCGTCTGAAGAGGCAACACCGAAAATATGCGTGGTGTCCAACTCAATGCATTCGCCACTCAGTTCATTGTTCCCTTTATGTAAGTAATTTCAAAATCGTAGTCGCTAAGCAATTCCGAAGAACGCCGTTGTCACATGTTGAGGTCACTTTGCGTAAAGATGTGTTGTAGTCCATAGTGGTCCATTTTTAGCTCAAATTTTCATCCAATAAGGTAGTGTCTCCAAACCTTTAAGGCATATACAATGGCTAACAACTCCAAATCGTGTGTCGCATAGTTCTCCTCATGCCTTCTCAACTTCCTCAAGATGTAAGCGATCCCTCGACTATCTTGCATCAAGACTTCACCTAAGCATTCCTTGGATGCATTAGTGCATACCAAGAAGTGTGCATCCATGTTAGGGACCTTTAGTATCGGTGTTGTTGTCAACAACTCTTTGAGCCTCCGAAAGGCTTCCGTGCATTTCTCGATCCAAACAAACTTCTTGTTCTTCTTCTGCAATTCCATGATCAGATTTGTTATCTTCGAAAATCCCTCAACGAACTTTCGATAATATGTTGCTAAACCCATGAAGCTACGCACTTTCGACAAATTCGTCAGTTCAGGCCTTTCCATAATAACCTCAACCTTTGCTGGATCCACCGTGATACCTTCATCCGAGATGACATGCCCTAAGTAGTGAATCTTTGATTGATAAAACAAGCATTTAGACAATTTCGCATACAATTTGTTCTCTCGCAGACACTGTATTACTAAGCACAAGTTCTCATCATGATCCTCCATCATCCAAGAGTAAATCAAAATATCGTCAATTAATACTTGTACAAACTTTTCCAAGTATGCGTAGAACACCCCGTTCATCAAACTCATAAATACCCCTGGGGCGTTCATCATTCCAAATGGTAAAACAGTAAACTCGTAATATCCAAACCTCATCTTAAAGGCGGTCTTAGGGATGTCATGCTCCTTGATCCAGAACTGGTGATACACTGATCTGAAGTCAATCTTTGAAAACACCATCACACCATTCATATGATCAAACAAATCATCAATCCTTTGCAACGGATACTGGTTCTTGATCATTTCCTTGTTCAATTAACGATAGTAAATGGAGAGTCTCCACGAACCATTCTTCTTTCGTATGAAAATAATAGGAACACCCCATAGTGACACACTTGGACGTATAAGTCTTAGGTCCAACAACTACTTCAGTTTCATTCTCAACTCCTGTAACTCTAGTGTTGGCATCTGATAAGGCGTTCTCGCTATCAGTTTAGTCCCCAGTTTTATCTCTATGGTAAAATCTAATTCCCTCTATGTTGGCAACCCAGGTAACTGCTCTGGGAAGATGTCCGTGAAATCTCTCACCACCGGAAGGTGTTATAGACCTTTCGTTACTCCCTTCTTGTTTAATGCAAGGATTGCATAAATATTACATCCCTTCAGCATGCTCTTCTGTAGCGTGAAGAAAGAGATGGACCTCAAGGAAACTCCCTAGTTCTGACCTACAATCATGCGTCTCTATCCCTCATCATCGACCAAGCTCAATTGTTTCGTCTTATAGTTGAGTATCACCTCATGTGCATTCCAACTATTTCATACCGATCAGGATGTCATAAGATCCCAAGATTGTGACATACAGGTTGGCCCTGGTGACAAACTTTCCCAGGTTAAGGGTACAAACTTTAACCTTCCCTCCAACCTTATGTTTGTGTTCGACTACCTCTGCCTTAATCCTTTTTAGCACTGCACCAGAAATGAAACTCTCGCTAGCCCTGGGATCTATCAAAATACTAAGGGTCTGGTCAGCGACGGTACCTCAAGTCTCAAGCACAGTCGACTGGTGCTCTGCCTAGTGGTTATTCATCGCTAGATGAATACGATGGACCTTGCTGAAATCTGCCACGGTAGTGGGTCCGACTGATCCATATGCTCTAGTCCTCTCAACTAGGCAATCGCGCTAGTAGTGTGACTCCCCACATGTCCAACACCCCTTCTTCAGTCCAATAATCCTTGTACCCGAAGTGGAAGATGACGACCCACTGTCCTAGAATCCTGGTCTATTCTATTGAAAAGGACGAAACCGTTTCTTTTGCGGTTGACATTGCTGATGATGTCATGGTCCTCAGTAAGGAGTCTATCGCTGAGGTACTGGTCGTTGAGGTCTAGTTAAAGTGGATCCTCTTAGGAAGTCACGATATACTGGCATCTATCTAACTGGTGTCTGATACTACTGCACACCAGATGACACCTGCTCTGCTAGTCTCGCTAGAGTCCTTCTCTAACCCTTCCTGATAAGCTCCTCCTTCGCTATTAGGGCCTTCTAAACGACATCATGCAAGGTTTGTGGCATCAAAATTCTAACCTTTGCATGAATGTTTACATTAAGTCCAAATGAGAACCTGTTGACCTTAAGTTTCTCGTTATTAAGGTGTGAAGCATACCAAAGCAACTCCATAAAATGGGCCTTGTACTCAGGCACTATACGGTCGCCCTGTCATAAGGCATTGAACTTGTTGGGATGATGCTCAATGAATTCCTATGATAGGTACCTCTCTCAGAACTATTCCTTGAACATTTCCCATGACACGTCTTCGACGGCCATGTTCAATTGTGGCAGGAGCGTCTTCCACCATAGAAGAGCACTCCCCTTCAGTTGAAAGACTTCCATATGGATGTTCATGTTGGAGGTATAATCACGAAGTGAAAATCACATCACCATATTATCCAACCATGCGTCGGGGGATGAGTCATTCGGGGCACCAAAAAACTTGAGAAATTTGTCCTTCTAGAGTTCGCAGTGAATGCTACCAGTACCGACCAGAGCGCACAATGGACTCTCAGGGGGTGCCGACACCCCAGACTCATCTCTGTCCAAACAACAGATCAATTGCTCAGACATCCACTGAAAGGATCTCATCAATCCAACCACATCACCCACCGCTATATGTTCCTACCTGATAACCTGTTCATCTCCCTAGGGGTTAGACCCCTTAGGCGTGGATGCTATTGGAGTCATCGCCCCTCCTCCCCTAGCACCCCATCATTTGCCGCCACGACATCCTCTAACCATGATTACCTGCACGAATACAAATCAAATTAATTAGCAACCTTATAATCATAAATCAAATCAACAAAATTCGTAGTGATCCCAAGTCATGGGTCGAACCCGCTATAATACCATATGTAATGACCCCAATCGTTATGACTACAAGTGAAGAAAAAAGTGCATTTTTTTTTCAGGCAGGAAGGAAATGATGACAACAGTTAAACCACACAACCTAACAATGGAAACCATGCATGCATATCAGGAAACAAACAACAATGACTCTACACATGAACACATCGAGCAACTAGGTGAAACATGCATAAATAAAAAAGAAAAAATGACTACCCGCTCGACACAACCCGACAACGCATACCAGCTAAAGGACATCATCCATAATCCCGACACAACGACCTCAACGACTAGTAACTAGAAACCTATATGGTGCGCAAAACCAAATGCATGAAGGCATTACAACCCAAGCACCAACATCAACTACAATGAACAAACACCCACGATGGGAAGCACAAGCTATGGCCAGGTTATCGTTCAAATCTATCCATCATGGCATGCAATGATCCCCTCATCATGAATCGTTCCACCCCAAGGTTATAGTCGTGACGGTAAGGTTGATGCAACCTAACACACTTGGAAAGAAACTGACAAAAATACATGAAGACTATACCCATGCACCCAAGCAATAGTCTACAAGACGCAAGGTGAGATCACACAAATTAGGTTGCGCAAGTTGTTAAACTATTACGCCATTAACCCATAACCCATTAATTGTTAATCATCATGTATAAGTGTGAAAGAGTGAACTATTATCGACAACATTTAATCTATTGAGGCAAAAGTTAAAGGACCGATGTGTAAGATGTATAAATGAACTATCGCTATATAAAGAAAAACAATTAAGGATCTCCACCTTCCTTGGAACCAATCTTTTTAAAACTATTCAACATTTAATCTCTACAAGAAAGTTTCGCTGTGTAATTATATTAAATGAAACTTTACTCTCTACAAATAATTCTCTACCAGCAAAATCGTCGTGAGATTATAATCGGAATGGAATTTCAACTATATAATAAATTTTTGTGTGCAAGTTTCGTTGGGTTAAATACATTTAAAAAAAAAGTTAAACTCTGCAACTATATCGTTGCCCTGTGAAATTCCCTAACTAGATTCACTGTATTTTCACATCACCAGATATAGTTGTCCTTAATCTCCCAATTCATTGTTGTCTTTTAATATTATTTTTAATGTCTTTTAATACATAATCTTGTTAAATAAATTAACAAAATAAGAATTTAACAATGAGTTAATGATGCAGTTAGTTGTCTATTTAAAGGAATTAACACCATTGTTGTTTATAAACTAGGAAGTAACCAAATCGTTGTTTAACAATATGATAGAAGTCATCATCTATTAACAATTCTTTGTCATATATAGTCATAAAACTCTATCCTTTTTTAGCTAAAGACATGGTCATCTATAATGGACTAGATGAGCCTATTATATATATAAAAGAAAACATAGTAAATATTCTACTCATATACATGATCCTGTTGCATAAATAAAAGAAAATGTAGTAAATATGTTGTAGTGTCACTGTATAATTAACTACATGAGCTTGTTGTATATATATAAAGTAAAATATAGTAAACATGCTACCCATATAAAGCAAAAGAAAACATAGTAAATATGCTACCCATATACACAGAAATACGCTACCATTATTGAGAGGATACACAACCCATTACACACTCCATTACACGGTAATTATGCCCACCATTATCGACATACAAGCAATAAATTCACCCAACCAATTACACAGTCAAACACATCAATCAAATCCATGTCCTTCATAAATTTCAGGGATATCGTTGTTGAATACAAACTATATCAATTTCGTGATGTGAACATGAGCAAAGCGAATTTGAAGTGCTTAAAAGAATTTCGATTGAACTATCTAGATTAAGAATTAAACTGTCCAAATAAGAAAATCACAGAGTTGAAAAAGGTCATGAATGTTGAGTTAAAAAGGAAGGCTATGAGTTAAACATGGTAACTTCGCTTTGTTAAATCACCTTTTTTTTTCTAAAAAGGGAGATAAAACTGAAACAAAAAGACATAGGTGGGAATCGCTCTATAAAAGTTCGCTACATACTAAAACAAAGATACTGCAAGTAAATGAAAAAGGTGGCCAAGCCATCCATGGGCTGCCTACAAATAGGTCACCAGCTGTGAATCCTGGACGAAATCGCTGTCAAGATGGTGTGTGTTTAGGGCAAGTCCAAAATCACGGTTAGGCATTAAAAAGGGGGTGTAATGTGCGGTGATTTTTAGCCAAATAAAAACAGGATAAATCGTGGTTTGAAAATGTTGGTTTAATAAATTCATGGTCCAAAACATTGCTAGCTCAATAAAATCGTGGTTCAAACAACAAATAAAAAATGGTTACAATATAAAAGTTTTATTGCTAGTAAAACGAATTCATGGGGGCGCAAGAAATCGTTGGATCAATAGCAAAACGAAATCATCCGTATCAATGCTGTCACATTAAAATGTAGTCAACATATACATTAAAATTTTGTCAATCACATAATAAAAACATTGATATTTGACCCATCAAAGAGCTTGGAACTGTCATTAAAATCGTACAGAATAAAGTGCCCTCCAAAAGCGAAGAGGTGGTATTAAAAACGCAAAGAGTATTAAGTTGGTCGCAGACAGAAATGATAAACAATGTGCAGAGAGTATTAAGGTAGATGGTTGGAAAAAATTTATTCTTTGCTCATCATCCACGCACAGAAAAGAAGGGCATTCGAATCTATAGGTCAATTAACACAGAAGTGACGACCATCGATTTGGCTCCTAGACGACTGCTCAGGCATGGACTTATGATCTAGGGATAAGGACAGAAGATAAAGAATAATATATTCATAATAATCAATAAAAAAAAATAGAATAGTCATAACAATCAGGGATTTGGTTGCCAAGGAAATCAATTCAAAGCAACAAGTGTAAAGCTATGATGACTTTAAGTTCTCGATTAAAAACGATGAGTATAAAACATTTCTTTACACAATAGAAGTATAGTAATGAAAGCGCAAGAACAATAATAATATACCATTCAAATAAACATATGCGTACCATAGCCCAAGGTGATAGGTCCAAGTCATTATCCTGCATGTGCTCCGTCCATCTCCTGCTTTTCGACCGATGTGACATCACTGGTACCTCCCATTCAATTCTATGGGTACTCTTCTTCCCCCTGAGCCCTCCAAGCCGCAAAGGGGAAAATCACACTAAACCATAGAACCTCTAGCACCCAACTCACCTCGCAAGGTCGTGCTACCACTCGTTACTCGAGATGGGTATCCCAACTCCCACAAGATAAGTTAGTCAAAACAAAAATTCCGCAATGTAACGTTACGCATAAAAGATGAGATCCTTACTCCTCCCCCTCCATCCTTTTTATAGAGTTTTTAAGTGATTTCTTTCCCAAATTCCCATTTAATTTATTTTTCATTAATTTAGTTCATAAAAACCTCCCCCGTACACGTCACGCATCCCCCTAGTTGCACCAAAAATAATTTCAATAATGATTTAATTATTCCTATTTCTTTTAAGTTTCCCTCTTTTCCCTTTTTATCTAAAACTCAAATTAGCAAGTGTAGAAAAACCACCTTTTACCCCTTTTTCTTTTTAATTAATAAAATTTAATTAGCATATGGAAAATAACAATCATTTCCCTTTTAAAATCTTAATCCAACAAAGTAATTTGATTTTAATAAATTAATTGAATTTCTCACCCCCTTTTCGTCACATGTTTAATTGTGATTATTTTTTGACCCAAAGTGTCGCTTAGACCCAGATTTTAATTTCCTAGGTCGGGCGACATTTTTATTAGGGAAACATGTTTTTAAATCTTAGTTGACACATCATTTGTTCTAAGGCCATCTAGGTTTATTCACTTATAACATAGTTACCAACTTAATGAGAACTGTGTCCTCAAAACGAGAAATCTCACCCAAAAAACCCATATTTTTCCAAAACAAACATGAAAATCAACCCCCAAATCAAAAAGTGGTGCTACTAGTAGCACCATTTTTTCAAATGTTATCAAAATTACAATATTTTTCAAACATGGCCTTCAAAATGCATACAATAGCTCATAAAAACCTTCAAATCGACACCTAAATAAAAAAATGATGTTACAATTTTTTTTTATTTTTTTTTTTCAAAATGTTAAATTTATAGATATTTTGAAATAATATTTTTAGTATTGAGTACCATTAAAACCAAAACCTCAAAATCAACCATCAAATTGAAATGTACTGCTACCGGTAGAACCCATTTCAAAATTGGGGTATTAAAATGACATTTTTTTAAAGTGATAATCAAAATCAAACAATCATCAAATCAACCCTTAAATGCTTACTTTTGAAATCTTAGTTTATCACTCCAAACACAACACAATACATAATACAATGAAAACAATACATTTAGAAATATATAATCAAAACCCAAATATGGAAAAAAGAAAACATTAAAAAAAAAGTGGATAAAAACAAAAACTAAAAAAAATTGAAAAAAATTTAAATTTTTCCCACGATAATTTGTGATATATATATATATATATATATATATATATATATATATTTGTTTTTGAAAAAAATAGTAAAAAATTCATTAAAACGTAAAAAAAAAAAAAAAAATTATGTTAAAAAAAACAAAAATAAATACTAAAATCATGTCAAAATTCAAAAAAATCTAAAAACAAATCTATTTTTTTCTTTTTAAAGTAAAAAAGAGGTGTATCCTCCTATATTAAGTGGCCAAAAAAAGTACAATTGTACTGAGGTTGCCATTTGTGCCATCGTTTTATCGGAAACTAGCACATCTGGCACCCAATGTTGTTCCAATCAAAAGTGGGTGGTCTGCCATCTATCCTACCTGTAGGAAACCAGGGCAGATGGCATTCCATAGTATAAATTGTGTCCATGGTTTTACAGTGAGAACCTAGAAGACTAAGGCATAGCTCTGAGGAGTAAAACTAAACTAAACAGAAGCATAACCATGGTCATTACCCAATGGCCATGTTGGCCTCGTCCTCTTGTTGTCCTCCTCTAGCTGGCATCATGAACAATTGCACGTAGGTTGGGCATTTATTCCCTGCTGGGGCAATGGAAAACACATCGTAAAGCATGTCCAGTCACTGGCTCATGAGGAGGAAATGGTGGACTTGGTCCACCATCTGTCCCCGCAAATCAAATAAGAGTTCCAAGTGCTCCTAGTGGAGGAAAGGTGGCGATACATGCCACTGCTCATGCATGGATGAAATGAGAGGTGGAGATATGACCTTGCCACCCTCCCTCCTCGTGCCTCCTACTTGTTCTCCTCGGCCTCAATTGGGACTGCCTCCCCTTGTTTTTCTCAGCCCGCTCCTTCATCCTCACTGCTTCTCGTCCCTGTGTCCAAGGTGTGTCCAGCCTCGGTTGTGGCCGCCTGAGAGGCCATTTCTTTTGGTATGTCCTCCTGTATGTAGCAGAGGCTTTCAAAGTGTCTTTTTCCAGAAAATGACTCGTGGGCTACCAATTATCGGGCATAATGAATAAAAGATGCTTTGGAGTAGCCTAAATTGGCTCCTCCGGGAAAATATCCTCCCCACATGCCATGGGAGGGAATCTAGCCTCATTTTTTTTGTGCACAAGATGGGTGGGAGCTAGCGAGAGCTCTCGCTCCATTTGTTGTAACCTCTGATGGTGAGTGGCATGGGTATACCAGGAAGAACCACGACATGATTTACCTCTTTCTCGAGGCATCATAGTGAAAGAGAGGATTGCAAAAATGCAGAGGGTGGTATGATTAATGCACCAAAGCTTGCAATTGCAGTGATGGTGTAGGGAGAAAATGAACTGAGTGCATCCATGTCTCAACCCATTCAAAAGCCGAGGGAGTGACGGGACATCCTCCTCCATTAACTCTATCACCTTGAATGCTTGTAGGACCAGACTGTTCCCGTGAGGGAGAGATCCCTTGTCTTGAGAATGACAGTTGGGGCCATCTCCCATATTTAATGCTGAGGGGATGGGGGTCGGCCTACCACATTTAAATCCAGGCCCGATGCCCTTCCAGGTGTCTGGAATACTAGACGTGTCACCCCATCCGGGGCTAAAATAAAAAAATATAAACAAAACATTAAAATCGAAAAAATTTAATTGCAAATTTAAAAAAAAAAAAAAAACAATCTATACAATATATCTATATAACTATATTATATATAATTATATATTATACATAACTATATATAATATAGTTATATAATATATAACTATATTATATATAGTTAAGTATATAACTATATATAATATAGTTATATATTATATATAGTTATAACTATATATATTATAGTTATATATTATACATAGTTATAACTATATATAATATAATTATATATTATATAACTATTACCAATGCATTCAATTTTACGAATGCATTTTAATTCATGAACTAATTATTATCAATGAGCAAAGTTGACCATAAACAAAGGATTAAAACAACTGAAAATTCGATTTACTAAACATCACACACCATTCATATGTGTCAAAGCATTAAAAGATTACCCACCAAGCACGATGACCTGGCAATACTGAAATTAAACCACAATAATTTAAAACATAACTATGGACAGACTAGCAATCAGACTCTTGAAGTTTTGATATCATTCCTTCAGCAATTGAAATGACCACACAAAGTTATCATCGAATGAAGTTCTAAAATGACGAGTTAGATAACGAATTGTTCTCTGCTGAAATGAATCGTAAGTAGGATGCCAAAAACTAAACCAAAATGTAGTTGTCCATCTCGAGTACTACCAAAGGTCTAAGTGTCATGCTTCTGTGGGGTGATGTTGGGCATCGCCCTAGCTCCGCGTAGGCAAGGGCCAGGTCCTATGGCTCCCATGGGACCTAGCCCTTTCCCGCGCGGGGACTAGGGGGATTACCAACATCACCCCCCGGTCGTCCGTCCAATAGACAACCTACGTGCAGTCAATGTAAAATGTACGATAGGTGAGTGCGTAAATCTCAATATCCACAAGTTGAGTGGGTGAGTTGCTAAAAACAAGTGTTCCATGGTGTAGATAGTAAGTAATATGAAAACACTAGGATTTTGGCCCTTTGCAACACTCGATGAAATGCATATGGTCAATCCACCAGGCAACTGTATTCGCCTTCATTGTGTTAAAGACGTGGTTTGTCTAGGTTTTCAGGTGAAGATCTCTGGAAGCAAGGTGTATCCCAAGAAGGGTATGAGAAGATTCCAGAGATGCTTTACCATCTACCTTTATGACGGTGACCACCAAATTCAACGGCTCATTATAGCATAACATCATTGTGATGTTCATAATCATACCAACTTGGTGGCCCAACACATTCATATTTCCTTTCAAGTTGGTGCAACTAATATGGAGCATAATGTGGGGAGCACTTCAACGATGATATAAACATGAGGGATTGGTATGACTCATTATTGAGAATATATTTTATGCTTAATATCATTATATTATTAATTTTTTGTTTTAAATTTTAATTAATTTTCATTTTTTTAATAATTTAATAATTTTTTTAAGTTTTATTTTTATTTTTTATTTTTTTTTAAATTTGTATTAAATTTCTTAATTTTAGGTGTTTTAATTTGTTGTTTTTATATATTTTTTATTTTTTTTAATTTCTCATTCAAGCTTGGTTTATATATTTTTTATTTTTTTGTTTTTTTTTCCACTTTATTTTTTAAGATTTTCTTTGATTTGGTAATTATATAAATTTGTTTTTTATTTATTTTTCATTCTTTTTAAATTTCAATTCTTTTATTTTTCTTAATTTTTTTTTAGTTTTAATTTATCAAAAAAAAATTCAATTATATTTTTTTGCTAAATGTTTTAAAATAGTGTTATTTAACTACAATGATTTTCTATCTATTAAAGTAAAGGTAAAAAATGTGTTAAAAATGATATTTTCCACTATATTTTAAAAAGTATGGAACCAAAAATTAACTAAGGAGGCGAAAAATCGTATTTTCAAAAATGTAAATGGTAAAAAATACTTTAAGATTGAAGGAAGCATGGAAAAATGTCTAAAAACACTGTTGATAAAAACAAAACAAAAAAAATTGAAAATAAATGAGAAAACAAGCTTTTAAACAAAAAAACGTGGAAATAATATGTATGAAAAAATTTAAAATATCAAGAAACCACCTAAAAATGTAAGGGGGTGCTCCCCGGATGGGGTGCCACACGTTCAACCGAGTCCATGTGGGAGGATGCCAGGACGCCAATCAATGGCATCGACTGGCGCGAACCTTCAATCCATTAATTAAGCCATGAATTGCCTCCGCCACCTTAATGCGATGAAGCCTCTTGCGCGAGGGAGAGGTACCTGTAGACAGAGCACTATCGAATTTGTGTTAATGGCGATGGTAAGCGCAGCATGGGGGAGTTTAATTGTGATAAGGGACAGGGCGAGGATGCATTCGCCCCTCGCGGTGTTTAGTTTGTTAGATTGGTATTGTCGTCCTCCTTTGCAGGCAACGAGGGAAGGGGCCGAGCACCGGAACAAACCTGCACACATTCGTATTCCTTTCGACACCTCCACCATGCCCAGGCTCAGGGGCAAGTCGCGCAGAGGTGCAGCCTGGTATAGGGCTGAATCCCGACGCAAACGTATTCAGCATTTCGAACGTGCCCTTGCACTGGCATCCAGACACCGGAAGAGAAGCCAGTGGTCACACCCCATGGCGATTAATGAAGAAATTAGCCTGGAGGAGGCATTGCAGAACCACCCTCCCATGGCTCAAGTCAAAGCATAGAAATCGCCGCCTAAAGGTCACCTGGAAAGACACAGTGCACACAACGAGGAGGCCCTCTTCCCGTCTTGCGTCGTGGAGGAGGGGGTCACACCTGGTGGCGTTACAGGCACGACAAAGGCAAATTGGACACCACCACGACCAACGGGACACCCCAGTGCAGGTGGAGAGAGGGATTATGGCACGAGGAACCTGGGAGACAGACGTGAACAGGAACAGGCCACCTTCACGGAGCTCTGGCACTTACCACTTATATTTGAGCTTAGAAGCATGCTCGGCGACCTGGCCTTTCGGTTCGACAGAGTAGATCAGAGAATCGACATGCTCTTCGCAACACTCTTGAAGAGCACGCCGAAGAAGCACTGCCCAATGTGCGCGCAGGTGTACGCGATTCCAGCAGGCTGGCGCAGAGCAGGATACAAGCGAACGAGCACGGGTTAGATGTCTTGGTGTTGTTTCTCTTTGAGGACTTTGGTTAGAAGTTTTATGTTGCTTTGGTCTAGGCTGATTGTTCCGTTTCTTTTAGACTGGCTTTCTTTTTTGATGCATAGAAGCACTGCTGCCCTAGTTTCCTTCGGGCAGGGTGTGCCAATGTATTTTTGGCTAACTGATATACACCTGGAACAGCAGACCCAACTGTCCTGGTTTCCTACTAAGGCATGACAGATGGCGTCAACATCAGGCACTGTAAACTCTAGATTTTTGCTAATATAACAGGTCCCACCGTTTTTAATTAAAAAAAAATAAAATGGAAGGGGGTGCTACTAGTAGTGCCATTTTTAAAAATGTGGTAAAAAACTTGATCCCCCCAAAATGAGAACTCTGTAGATTTCTCGTTAAGTTGGTAAATTTGTTTTATCAATTGAAAATGCAACGTTCCCTTCAGCACGCACTAGGTGCTCCAAGGGTGCCACTCGCCTTGTTCCATTTTCATTGTGTGATGTGCCCTTCAGGACGCAATATATGTTCGAAGGGTTCCACTTGCCTCTTTTCGTTTTCATTGCTCGACATGCCCTTCACGACGCACTACGTGTTCCAACCGTGCCACTCGCCTCATTCTGTTTTCATTACACGACATGCGCTTCAGGATGCACTACATTCTCCAAGGGTGCCACTTGCCTCTTGAATGACTTGGTACACATAAAAAATACATGGAGTCAATACTCCATCACATGATCTTGTGGGAGACTAAGGGCCTCTAAGGAATAATAACCCTACCTTATTGCACACCCCTTAAAATCATCGCGAGCGACTTTCACAGTCTACCCTCACAACATCGTGGGTCTTCTCGAACAAGGTGATCGTTAACCTATAGTTTGAGCCACAATGGAAGTTATAGTAGGTTGTGGTAGGGATATTTTCCACACCTCTCCCTCAAAGTCTCTGGTTGTCTTACGTGACCCCTCTACTCTACATGTGAGTCTCATCGACAAGCTATCGTCAACTTGCATCATCAACAAATCATGTTAGTAATAATACTCAGTCATCATA
Source organism: Picea glauca (assembly GCA_000966675.3). Lineage (NCBI taxonomy): Eukaryota > Viridiplantae > Streptophyta > Pinopsida > Pinales > Pinaceae > Picea > Picea glauca. The sequence goes on along the minus strand of JZKD02S1621445.1, from coordinate 297,949 downwards.
ACATCTAATCAAATGTACATATGTCATATCAACAACAATCAAACCCCAATAATACACTCCCTGACTCAATCCGGAGTACAAGGGGTTTCATCAATGCCTCTGCATCCTTGAGGTCCAAAGTCCTGCACACTCAGGAGAACCCAGTCAATAACACATGTCTATCTAACCACACAAAATAACACATCATAATATCCATAATGCCTCATAACCAGAATCAAACGACCAATATTATAATAATCCCGATCGCTTGCAAGCAAGTGTCCTTGAAGAATAAGTTTGTTGAGTGTGCACAAGAGTGGGATGTTACAGCATAGAGGTTATAAATATATGTATATATATAACATATAATTATGTATTTTTTAACAAATAACAAAATCCACGATGTATATGGTGGTCTATGGGAATGGAACCCTCGACTCGCCAACTTTAGCAAAGGCCCAAAACACCTCCCCTAACCAATTATCCACCAATCTTAGTTGGTTACAACTACATTCTAATTATAATTAAAGTCATCCACTAATTTCAGGATTTGGTTACATAACCAACCAAATCGCACTTAATGTAGGCCATAAATTTTGGAAAGAAGGTTAGGGGAGCACCTTATTTAATGATGTGCAACCCAACACATTGTACACACAATTTCATGCATAGTTTTTCCTCGTAACACATGTATAGGGCACAAGTCACTTGAGGTAACATCGCAAAGCATGTCAATGGGTACCTTGATATAATTTCAAAGATTTTATATCAATTTTGCATGATTGTTTGCTAGGAATTTGACGATGCACTCTATTTTTTCATTTGAACATCGTATTTTTTGAGTGTTTTCAAAATTGTGTTTTTGTAAGCCTATATTGTAATGTAATTTGGAATTTTTAGATGATAAAGAATAGTCATACTGTTTAAAGGGACTTTGGAGATGTAGTTATGTATGTCAATTATACATGTATTTTGAGTTCTTTTACTTTGTGTCTTCTCATGTACATTTCAAGTTATTAATCAGTTTATGGGTTTATGGACAAGTAATACATTCACATGATATTTTGCAAATAGTCAAGCGATCTTCAATTTCTTGAATCTAGTCAGATGTTTATGTGTATTTAAGAATTAATTGGAATCTAAGGATTTTCGGGCTGAATTGGTATCATAGTTTTATTGATATTTTAAACCAAGTTTTTTTTTGTTTTTTAATTTGTGCGGGACCTGTTGGCTACGCGATTAACCTGTGGCTTGAGAAACCGCGTTTCAGGGGAATCTAAGCTGTCAAAATCACCCGGGGATCGCACCCGGATTGAGCCACACCAACCCTTAACATGGTTGGATTTTTTGTCCCCGCAGGTTTCGAACCGGTGACTTTAACATCACGGAGTGGCTTAACAACACACTCCGTCACCGACTGTCCTACACCTGGAGGACTATATTTTAAACCAAGTTGGTATCAAAACTCGTTTGGTATTTTCGGATCAACGAAGCACATGACAAAGAGAATACACAAACGAAAAGAGCAGAAAACCAAAAACAAAAAACCGAAAATGGAATAAAAAAATGAAATATCATCTCTGCAAAAATTTAAAACAACGTATTTGAGATTTATACCTCTGGATTTGACTGCGTTGGTCATATCTTGGGAAAACAAAATCATTTTCGAGGGAAAAAAAATGTTCCTCATTGTAACAAACACCCTAGATGTAATGGAATAGTCCTCTCAACCCATAAATGTACATAAATGGTAGAAACCAGAGATGAGTCAATACAACTTCATTATATCGATATATAATGGGAACGGGTCTTCACATGCACTCTAATACCATGTTTGACAACAAAGGTATTCCAACAGAGGATAGACACCTTCAAGACCCACTTACACAACTAGATCAAAGATCAACACACCGATTTTTTGACATGGTAAAACGCCTAGAAGAAAACATCCACAACCCCAACCAATGTGGCCACTTGGAGCAATTTATTAATGCAAAAGAAAAACTTTAGAGAGATATTTACAATAGAGTTTCTCACAATCGATCATTAGAAAATGACCCTCCATGCTCTCTAAATAAATATCATGGACCAATCGAATGTTAAGATACAAATCAATGTAGCCATTACGATAGAGGAGAATGTGAACCATTAGATCACTCTATCCTGAGAAAATATCATGACCATCGAATTACATAACTACAAATGCATACTAAATAAAGACACTAAGAAACACACTTTTACCTAACGATGCATTAGACCAATTTGACCTTAACCAACTCCTAAGTGTCTAAATATCCTAACAAACTAGTCTATATATATATGTGAATCTTCAACTTATACATACATTTATTTATTATTTTTAGCTGATATATGAGCATATAATAACATTCCTAAATCCAAATCCTTTTTCCATCTCAAGAAGTGAGTAATACATTTATTTATTATTTTTAGCTGATATATAAACCTATAAGATCTTTATTAAATCCAAATCATTTTTCCATTCAAAGAAGTCACGAATACATTTAGAAATACTTTTTAAAATTTCAATTTAGGAAAAACTCTTTTTTTCAAAATATAAAGTTCAAAGATCTATGATTTCTTATGTATTCATCTTTCTTTGTTGATTTCATCACTCATTCCTCACTTTTTTTCTGCTATCTTCTTTGTCTTGTTCTTACTAAGTTGTTCCTTTTTAGTGAGCATTTTATTTAAACACTCAACTTCTCCATTTGCTTCTGAGTGGTATGGGGAGATTTTTCTATGATTTATCATAAAATTACGTTAAAACTTCTATGGGTGCAAACTTACATTAAAAATTCCATGGCGTTGATCACTAATTATTTTTATTGTTAGGGGTAGCCAAATCTAGGGATGTTGTTTTGTATAGGAAATTTTCCACCACGTATTTAGTGCAATAGTCAATTGGTGATGCTTTATCCCATTTGGTTAAATATTCTCATATAGTGAAGACAATTGTCAATTGGCTCTGCTTTATCCCATTTTGTTAAATATTCTACTTGATGATGTATTCAACATGACTTGTTTTTCCTTTTGTATAAAATGGTCTTACTAAGTCCATTAACAAAGTATCAAATGGAAGACTTGAATTGATGGACTACAAAAAACATTTCATATATTTGTTTCTCCATTTCCAATTCCATGTCTCTTGTGTTTGTTATGAGCATCATTGTGAGAAAGGAGGAACACAAACTTTGGGAATTAGAGATACTGGGCTAGTTGAGCTCAAGAGAGTGCCATTTTGAGTGATTTTATGATGGATGATGAATAATATGGAGAGGGCATAACGTTTGTTAAAATTTTGAATTATCATTGATAGAATAAGTCCAAGAACATAGTCATAGCATAAGAGTGGTACTTGTGAAAACACATTGTAAATGCATACCCTTGTATATGAAATCTAAAATCTGAATGACACTGAGTAGACGTTTTATGCATATTCTATGGTTCTTTGAGATTGTCTTGAGTATGATTTTGTGTTTTTCTTGCATCACATATTTGTGGATTGAGTCTTGCATGTTAAATTTGATTAGGGTTCACAACCTACTATTGTTGTATCACAATATAATAATCCATTCTCCATTATTGAAGGCACACGTTTACCATAAGAGGCCTCAGAAAAACTTGATATCCAATGGGATTGATACTAGGTGATCCATATTGTATAGTTAAAGGAGGACTAACTGTGGAAGGGAATGGTACTTGATACTTAGAAAATTTCGAGCTAATTAGATATGCCATTCCTTAAAATAATAGGGATTTCCCAGGGTTGATCGAAGCCTAACTAGAAATGAGAGGATACATACATTGATAATGTCAACAACAAACAAAAAATATTTAATAATGGATGGAATGGGGTAGGAATGAGTGATTGTGCTCATGATGGAATGGGATGTGAACCAAGAGATGAGGAATGGCGCTTTAAGGTCGTTAGAAGGAGCACCATATATCATAAAAAAGGAGTTTTCATTACGAGTGGATAGTTAGACAATCATTAAATACCATGGTTGTGTCATCTCTTCAAAATCACATGAATAACGTATAATATACCAGTTTGGTAAAATAATGACTCTACCCTATGAGTATGAGAATTAAATATTGATGAGCTTCATCTATGAGTGTGAGAATTAAATATTAATGAGCTACCACAGTTCGCCCTTAATTTGACACATATGGAATGATAGACAAGGGATGTGAAGGGGAATATTAATGTACTTGAACAAAATATCAACATAAGAATATTCCACTATAATAACATAACATGCAATTTCACATAAATAACAATTAAAAAAAAATTGATAAAGACATAAATCTATTACCTTTCATTAATTATAAGAATAAAAGTAAAGTTTTTTACTTTAAAAAAAAATGCTTTTTATTTTTTAAAACTAGATTATTTCTCTTAATCTTCATAACATAAATTTATAATTTCTAAGTGTTTGCAACTAAAAAACATCGGAATTTTAAATAATCGATACATATTTAAAATAGATTTATAATGATAAATTGATACATCGTGTGAAAAGAAAAGTTTCAGGCCAGGCTCGTCGCTTTGGTGAACAAAATGATAAATTGAATACACGACATGATTGTATTATTTTATGTGGTGTGTCTATTTATTCGAGGACAGAGTGCATATCACATTTTTGTTGTTTTCAGTAGAACCAAACATAGGTGCACTCGCATGCTCCAAGCTCCAGCAAAAATGGAATGTACAGAGAATCTTTAAGAAAATATCGATTGATCTTGCCCCGCAAATAGTGTAAACATTAGGAGACAAAATAATTTTCCATCATTAGAAACTAAATGGAGGATCACTCAGGAACCATTAGAATCTAAATGTGGACGGAAAGACAAAACTCTTTGTCTTGTCATGAGGGAGAATTCCAGAAGGCACTGTGTAGTCATGACTTGACGTGATTAGACAGCGAAGGCTGAAGAAATTTATTCGCATCAGCTCAGGTACCGATAAGGGAATGTACCGATAATCCTTAAGAAAAGATCGATTGATCTTGCCCAGCAAATAGTGTAAACATTTGAGGACAAAATAATTTTCCATCATTATGAAGCTTATTATATTATATGAAGAACTACAGTTTTATTAATAGTTTTGATTTCTTTTATTTTTAAAATTTCTCAATATGCATTTGTAATATTTTTTAGGTTTAAAATGTTTTATTTCTCTTATTGGCCAATTTAACAAGTTACATAAACTAGTAAATGTTCATAAAACTGAATACCTCTTTCTTTGTGTTTTGACACTTTTGTACAGTTCTTAAGTTTGAAATATTTTATTTATCTTGTTGCCAAATTTAACATCGTATATAAACTATTCAAAAAAATCCTGATAAAATTGAAACTTTTTCATTATGTCCTGTGAGGAGAGTTTTCATGATTAATTGGAAAATTCAGTGTTATTGATTTCTCTTGAAGTTTAATTGTTTATACATTAAACAATGCACTATCACATTTTGAACATTATTTTAATTGACAAATCATAATTGTTTATACATTAAACAGTGCACTATCACATTTTGAACATTATTTTAATTAACAAATCATATTTTTTTTAATATGAATTTGTTTTATCTAAATAATAATTTGATCGTTTTTCTGTATCCATAACTGGCTCAAACAGTGTTTATCCAGCAATAATGGATAAGAGAGGAAAGCTCCCTACAATAAGAACTGTGAATTATTTACCTTAAGATAATTCTATTGATATGAGATTCATAAATATAATTTGATTGTTCTATGTCCATGACTCTTAGTGGATAAGAGAACAACTCCTGACCATTTTTGTTTTGTTTAAGAAATGTGAAATTGCGTACAGATACTTTACATTAGTTCAATGTAAGAGATGCTATAAATTATATGTTGTGAGGATATTAATCCTCCCCATGGTTCTTCTAATAGGAATGCGGAGGATTATGATCCTATAAACCCACTGACAGCGTTCCAAGGGTATTGTCGAGAAGAAAACATGATAGAATAGATCGATTTTGTTTCGCAAGAAGTGGGCCTTTATGCAAATTATCATTCATGTTTTATGTGAAAGTATAGTTATCTTAGAATTTGATATGTTGAAAAAAAAATATTGAACTTCTTCAGTTTCAAAAAAATACGAAATTATATTTAGATATTATTGCACAGAAAGTAAGAAGGAGGTGTATAAGAAGGAGGTGTAATTAACTATGGGAGATATATTAAGATGGGTTAAACAAATATTTCATGGTTTTAAAAAATATTTATCGTGATGATAATTAAAGTTTATTGGACTTTAAGAAGTTATGAATTATTTGTAATTTATTACAATTTTATTTGTGTTGGAAAAGTATTAAGAAAAACTTTTTAAAATTATCATAGTTTTGTTGAATTAAAAGGTTAACAAGATTGATAGTGTGACAAATCTATTGAACTTGAATTCTAATTTGGATATATGTTGGACAATCTAAGAGAAATTGTTTTTCATCTTCAACCATCTTAATCTCACACATATAACAAACTTTATAATATACAAATATAAATATAAATTAAAAAATGTTCTATATAAAAAAAATATTTTATACATTAAATAAAAAATAATAATTTTATATATAATATAAACATTATTGTATATATATTGTTTTTTTTTACTTTACATAACATATATAATTACTAATCTGAACTGTTAATCTATTAATTCATAATAGAAATAAAATCCGCTATGGTGAAAACATTTTTGATTAAATAAGTTTTTGAATCAATGTTTGGTTGAAGAACTTTTTTCCTTGGGATCAATTTAGTCAAAATGTCTTATCTATCCCTCGTTGTAATTTAGCCTCATGTCTCCACAAAATTCAAATCAATACTTAAGCGAATACTCACTAAAATGTTCATTTAGAATGAACGAAAACATGAACAAAATAAGTTTTAGAATGTGAACAGTGCCATTATTTGTTTACAAATCCATAGTTAAGTATGTTTGGACGGGTTCTGAATAGAGAATACTTAGGAGCATTGCAGTTGAGCAGCAGAGAAGAGAATAAGTGTAGTACATCCATTGAGAATGAATGAAAACATGAACAAAATAAGTTCGAGAATGTAAACTTAGACATTATATGTTTATAAATCCATAATTAAATGTGTTTGGACAAGGGTTGATTAGAGAATACTCATAGTGTTGTAATTAATCATAGACTACTTGTAATGTTGTAGTAGAGTAGAGAAGTGGCATGGAATAACCACCTAATGGTTTATAGTATACATCAATAGTAAATCATAAATGGTTTATGATTTTAAAATGCTTATTTCTTGAGTTATAGGGTTGGAGAAAATCATAGAGTGTGTTTAATCCTAGTGTTATGGTGTCAAAATTTAAATTTCTCAAGAATTAGACCCCTGCTCAATCAACACTAGAGACCAAAAATACTTTGTATTATAACCATTTGGTTGTTGAATAATACATTAAGTGTTCTTTAGACTATGGGTTTTTTTTCTTAAAGGGTTTTCCCGTAAAATCATGTTTGTTGTTTATTTAATTTTTGCAACTATTATATTTTTAGTTGATGCACATTGTTTTCTCATAGATTAGTGTAGAAATTGTATTTCTCACCTATTCTCCCTTTCATTTGGTATAGGAGCTTGATAACCTCAACTCCAAGGTGTTAGGAACAAGGTTTATTGATCTAATCATTGTTGGAGTGGGATCTTGCACATAAGGAAATTGTGTTGCATGGAAATGGAAAGTTTATCTAGATTAGAAATGGAAAAGTTTAATTGCACTCAATTTATGGCTGGTGTTGGAGAGAAAGAAAAGAAGCCTTATTAGACATTGTTTTCCCTATTTTTTATTATTGAAAATTTTTGAAGAAAAAAATGCACTATATGTATGGAAGAATTTGAGGGATTTGTATTAAGCTAAATCCTTTGTTAATAAACTTTTTATGGTTTTCCTTGAGAATGGGTGATGGTGATTTTGTAGCTGAGCACCTAAATTCATTCAATACTATTGTGACCTAGTTGATTTTAGTTGAAGTGAAGATAAATGAGGATCACCCTATGACCTTTTTGTGTTACTTTCCATATTCATGGGAAAGCTTGGTAACGACCATTGGAATCATTATGAATAAATATGTTCTTTCTATTAGAGGAAGTGAGGTGAAAAGATTCAAAATCCACAAGTAAGTACTTAGATGTTCATGGAATATAGAAGGAGAAAGGAAAGAAGAGATAAAATTGTAGATCCAAATCTTGTGGGAGACACAAGTCTCCTAGAAAGTTCAAGGAAAAATGTTTGAATTGTGGCAAGGTTGAGAATTTTATAATGTACTGCATGGAAAGAAGAATAAGAATAAGAAATAAAATAATGATTATGTCGATGAAAAAAATATCAAGCGGATGATGAGGATGAATTTTGTTGCACCTTTGGTAACCTATTCAAGGCACAGTGCATGGATTATAGACTCTACTTATTTCTTCCATATGACATCCCTATTGGCATGTTTTCAGGTAGATGTGCTTGTCATTAATGGCAAGATCAGAGTATGAAATGATGGCAAAACAACGACAACGTAAGCTTAGAAGAGATAGTGTAGAGGTGCATGAAGAGTGCAAGAGTATGTTTGTTTATGTGATGGAAAACATGCAGGCAAGGAAGATCAACAACACAAGGATAATTGCATGGAAAGATCAGAAGCGTAAAATCCATTTCGAAGTTTTAGATACTGGGCATTGGAGGAGTCAAGGAAGCAACTCACGACAAGAATGTCGAAACAACAAAATACGAAACACCGTAATACGTTGATTCAACTCCATTTCGGAGTTTCGGATACCGTGAGATTGAGAATTCAAGAGTTGAGACTCATCAACATAGGAGTCCTGGAGTTGCGAAATGCCGAAATCCTGAAAGAAGGACATTGTTCTAGATACCGAGAGTTGAAGTGTCAAAACACTTCACCAGAGGAGTCCCAGAATCATAAAATGGGAAACGCCAAAATCTCGAAAGTAGGAGATAGTTTCAGATACCGGAGTTTCGGATACTGGGAGATGGAGGAGTCAAGTGTCGAGACGCCTCATCAAAGGAGTCCTGAAGTTGCGAAGTGAAAAAAGACAAAAAGCTGATCTCACTTCATTTCAGAGTTTCACAGACCAACACTTGGAAGTGTCGAGAACATTCAAATCAAGAATGCCAAAATCACGATATGTGAAATTGTGAAGTGATATGGGCCAATAGATCTAGGAGGAGAATGTGACAGACCATGTCAGAAAGGACAGGTGGAAGACTATGACACGTGGCATGATCAGACAACGACAAGTGTCGAGTTGATTAGGCATTTTAGGCCACTAGAAATCACAATTCCGAGTGACACATGATAGCCACTCTGGTCACAACACATCATCCAGTGATGTAAGAATGACCTCACTCCGGGAGTTTTAACTCCATCACTTCCCCAAAGTCCTGAAGGATGAAGTTTCGGGGCAGAGGATAGTCGTTCGATCACCACGGATCATGGACTGTTGATCTAGAGATCGAAGAGTTGTAGAGAAGAGCATGAATCAACAAGCTCCATTTCAGAGTTTCAGGGATCATGACACAGAGGATCAAGATATCTCATCACAAGAATTGGGAAATCGTGAAATCCTAAAAGGCAAAATTGTGACATGGACTGGGTGCCTCGCAACAGGATTTCGTGACATGCGAAATTGTGAAAGGCTGAAATACAAAATGAAAAAATGATGGGAGATAATACATACAAGATCCATTTCAGATTTTTGGGGAATGGGACATGGAGTGTAATGAAATGTTCACCACAGGGATCCTGAAATGTTGAAGTGTGGAATGGAGAAATGAACGCCAGAGTCTATGAAGTCAATACAACGGTGCAAATGAATTTGAATAAGATCGGAGGGCTACTGTTGCACTTTAGAGTGTAACTGCTAGAAACAACTGATGGTTTAGGCCAGAGGATGAGCTTATCTATGACAGAGAAGACGAAGAGTCTCAAATGCCAGAGAAGCCGAGGAATCTTAGTATAACACCCAGTGATAATGGATACATGAAAAACCACCAGAGAAGCTAAAGAGTTACCATGATGATCAGGCAGAACACTAAAAATGAGCAGGAGATGCAGAATGAAGAAAGACAACGTGGCACACAAGAGTGAGGCAGTGGTATTGCAGAGTGGCAGTGAAGACCCCGAGGTGGTGGACATTGGCAGGTGTAGAGAATGTAGGAGAAATGATTAGAGGGGATGCACAAGGAGCGAAAAGATGATAAGAATGGAGAGGAAATACTAGAGGGGGTGTTGCTATGATGTGGTATAGACAAGTAAAGAAGGAGGGAGAACATAGCAGAAGATATGCACAATAGAGGAATGATGCATTAAATGGACATGGCATACAATGCATAGATTGACAAGGACATAAAGCGCAGAGGAGTGTGCAGAAGACACTGATGCAGACATAGCAGTGCATTGTAGCAGAACAACGATGAGACTGGTCAGCCATTGAAGAACTTTACATCGCTGTAATAAGTTGTAGTAACAAATATTTATATTTGAGGGTTGTAGGGAGGTGCTAGGGAGGATGGATGTCCTCAGTGGTTAAAGTGGGTTCTTGAATGCAGAGAGTTGTAGCTTCCATCTGGTTGCAGCCAGAGAAACCAAGGTGGCAGGGTGGTGCAAGGGAGAATTGTTGTTCTATGTTTTACAGGTTGGTGCCTGTATGATCGAAAGTTGGTGTTGGAAAACTTGGGGAGATGGTGTTTCCTTCTAGTTGGTGCTAGAGAAACCCAGGGAGTTGGTGCTTCCTTCTAGTTGGTGCTAGAGAAACCAGAGAGTTGGTGCTCTCAGCAAGTAGCATCTTGAAAAATAGAGGTTGCAGCCTCATTATGAGTTGGTCCTCATATGTATGATAATGTAAATAATGTAAATATTATTTATCATATAGAGAAGAAGAGGTTTTTACCCTCTATGGGTTTCCTCAAGAAATATCTGTCTCTGTGTATCTCATATGCGTGACTGATGTTGAATGAGCTATTACTTATTTCCTTGCATTATTGTGATTTTCATTGAGTGCTTTGTAAAGAGATTAAAATAGGCATAATTGTTTAAGCATGGTAACAACTGATTCACACCCGCCCCCCCCCCCCTCTCAGTTGTTCAAAAATTGGTATCAGAGCCAACTCCTTTTATCTAAGGGTAGATCCGAGAGCTTAAACATGTCAAGCCATGAAGGAAATTCAACCAATAAGGCCCCTTTGTTCAATGGAACAAACTTTTCCTTCGGGAAAGTGAGAATGAGAACCTACATAATGGCTTTAGGAGCAGATGTCTAGGATGTGGTAGATATTGGTTATGTAAAGACAATTGTACTAGCTAATAAAGATAACAAGCTAGAATTTAGCTTCAACACTAAGGCTATGAATGCAATCTTGAGTGGGATTGCAGAACAAGAATTTGTAAAAGTTATGCACCTAGGAACTGCCAAAGAAATGTGGGACAAACTCATTAGCAATTATGAAGGTAATGTGAAGGTAAAGGACTCTAAGCTTCAAACCTACAGAATACAGTTTGAATAGTTGAAGATGAAGGAAGATGAATCTGCTGGAAAATACTTTCTGAGAGTAGAAGAAATGGTAAATGCAATGAAAGCACTTGATGAAGCAATTGAGGAACCTTCTTTAGTTTAGAAAATCTTGAGATCTCTCCGAGATAGGTTCAATTGGAAGGTCTCTGCTATAGAAGAACTTAATAATCTAAAAACCTTGGAGTTTGATCAACTTCTAGGAACATTGAATGCATATGAAATGAGAATAGTTAAAGATAAACCCACCTCCATAGAAGCATCATTTAAAGCAGACAAGAATGAGGATTCTGAGCCCGGTGAAATTGAAGCAAAATTTGTGAAGAGACTGAAGAAGGGATCAGACAAATACAAAGGTAAACTTTCTTTCAAATGTTTCAACTATGGTAGGATAGGTCATTTTGTAAATAAATGTCCCCACAAAGGAAAGGATTAGACATGTGATGCTGAGGAGAAGTACAAACACATAAATTTCTTTAAAGAGAACAACTTTAAGAAGAAAAGTCTTTGCATAAACAATGATGATGAAGACAATGACTCCTCTATTGAAGATAAACTAAATGACTTCATACTTATGGCCAAAGAGGATTATGATAATAACAACACAGGAAGTGATGCTAATGAAGAAGAAGCTATGGTTGACATAGAAGGAGAACTGATTAGTGCACTGGAAGAGATTGATAGACTAAGAATTAAGAATAGAAAGCAAAGACAATTGCTGATATAGTTCGAGAAAGACAGTAAAGAACCTAATGAAGACCTTGTCCTACTAAAAGTGGAATTAGAAGAGGAAAATAAAATTGAATACATTCTGAAACAACAGTTATCAGAAAAAAAGGCAATATGTGAAGAGTTAGAACAAGAAGTAGTAAAAACTAGGAAAGAGATGGAGAAGTTTCAAGCCTTGTTCAATCAGAATCTGTCAAGTGTCAAAGCCTCAGAAGGATTAGCCACCATTCTGAATCAGCAAAGGAATCCAAAGCTGAAAACTAGTTTGAGTTATGAAGAGGGATCAAGTAGTGGTAAGCCAAGAAACGAAGAACCCATCAAGTTTTTCAAATCTACAACCAATGACAACAACAAACCTGCAAGGACAAAGGAAGACAATTAGCCGCCCAGGACCAGTAAAGAGAAAGGTGTCAAGATTGAATCTATAGAACAAAGAAATAATGTGCTCCCTACTGAAAGACGTCATCAACATGGAAGAAATCGATTTGCTGAAAGAAGACAACCATTTTCCAGGTACAAAGAAATTTTCTATGGCTATTGTTTCTACTGTTCTAACATTGGTCACAAAGCTGTAAATTGTTCCTTAAGACTTAGATTTCAAAGGAAAAAATACTTGCCACAACAAAGAATGATAAAGCCAAGTAACAAACCTTCACATATTGCAAATTGCCAAATTATGTCTAGGGACATGCAACTAAGGAGGTCAAGAAATAATCAATAATCAATGAGTAGATGACGCCACAACAATAATTTTAACCTGTTGAAAAATGAGATTGAATCCTACATCTGTCATAACTATGGACATAAATCTATTGACTGTTGATTAAGGAACTATGAACCAGATTTGAATTCCCTACTGAAAATGTCAAGTTTTGGAAGCAGAAAGAAAGTGACAAGTGTGGATTAGTGTTGTCAGCTCAAAGAAAAATGAACCCTTGTTATATAGACAGTGGATGCTACAAACATATGATGGGAGACAAAGGTAAGTTTCTATCTCTAAGTGAAAGAAAATCAAGAAACGTAACCTTTGGAAATGATGCTCCAGGTAAAATAAAGGGTAAAGGGATGGTGAGTTTAAATAATGGAAAAGGAAAAGCCCAAGATGGTCTATTTGTAGATGGGCTAAAACATAATCTACTCAGTGTAAGTCAAATGTGTGATAGAGGATGTGAAGTGGTGTTCACATCCAAGGAATACAAGATAAAGTCTGTAAACTTGGGACAAGTGGTGGCCAAAGGCATAAGGACAAAAAATAATGAATATGTGGTGAAAGAAAATAGAGAAGAATGTCATGTAAGAAAACATGATGAAAGATGGTTATGGCATAAGAGACTTGGAAATCTAAACTTTGACCACTTAATCAAACTCAAAAATATCGAGGCAGTAAAAGATCTTCCAAGAATATCAAAGCCCCAAGATTCAATGTGTAAACCCTGCCAAGTAGGAAAGCTAAACAKGACACAGTTTAAGTCCAGGAGCTTTACTTCAACAGAGAAACCACTCCAACTAGTTCATATGGATTTATGTGGACCATCAAGATAAGAAGGAAAAGGGAAATAAAACTACTTCATGCTGATTATTGATGATTACTCCAGACTTACTTGGGTTGCCTTTCTCAAGGAAAAAGATGAAGCTTTTGAGAAGTTTAAAATATTTAAGGATTTAACTGAGGCTCAAACAAGAAAGAGGTTAAAGGCAGTAAGATCATACCAATGAGGAGTGTTTGTGTCAAGTGACTTCAAAGAATTATGTGATAAGCATGGGATCAAGAGAGAATACACCATCCTAAGAACTCCACAACAAAATGGAGTAGTTGAGAGGCAAAACAGAGCAGTGCAAGAAATGGCCAAATCAATGATGAATGATAAGAACATTGGTCAAACTTACTGGATAGAAGCAATACACACAGCAGTCCATGTTCTTAACAAACCCCACCTTAGACTAAAAAGTGACAAGACACCTTATGAACTGTGGTATGGGAGACCTGCTTCAATTAAACACTTCAAAGTCTTTGGGATTAAATGTTACATTAAGAATAATAATGAGAACCTTGGAAAATATGATGATAGGGATGATGAAGGTATCTTCTTAGGATATGCTACAAACAACAAAGGATACAGATGCTATTATAAGAGGCTACATAAAACTTTTGACTGTATTAACGTAAAAGTTGATGATGGAATCCCATCAAGAGAAGTGTAGAGTAATGAGTCCTCTACAGAAGACACAACTAAAGATGAAGATGAACAGGTCCAAGAATCAGAAAATGAAAACTCTAAATCAGATGAAGACATAGATACTCAAACAGACTCAAATCAATAGACAACTTCAAATTCCTCCTCTAGAATCACTCAAAAGAATCATCCTTCAAGTCAGATAATTGGTGAAAAAGACAAATGTGTACAAACCAGGAGAGAGATAATAAAAAACACTGAACAATCACATATAGATTTCATATCCATGCTGGAACCCAAGAATTTTAATGAAGCTAGCTAATATGACCATTGGGTTAAAACAATGAATGATGAACTTGGTTCATAGACTTGAAGGTAAAAATGTTATTGGCTCCCAATGGATCTTTAAGATTAAATTGAATGAGCAGGGACAAGTTGTTAGGAGCAAAGCAAGATAGGTCTGTAAAGTGTGTGCTTAGATAGAAGGACTGGATTTTGATGAAACATTTGTGCCCATAGCAAGATTAGAAGCTCTTAGAATGTTTCTTGCATATGCTTGTCATAAAAGGTTTAAAGTCTATCAAATGGATGTCAAGTCAACTTTTCTAAATGGAGATTTAAGTGAAGAAGTCTATATGGAACAACCAGAGGGTTTCGAACTATCTGATAATCCTGACTTAGTATGCAAGATGAAGAAATTGTTATATGGGTTAAAACAAGCCCCTCAAGCCTATTATCACAGACTGGATACATATCTCAAAGACAAAGGGTTCAAGAGAGGAACAGTTGATAACAATCTGTATATCAAAACAAAGGATAATAATATGCTCATCGTATTGGTCTATGTAGATGACATCATATTTGGATGTAATAAGGATTCATTGGTACAATGGTTTGATTTTTCCATGGAGTCTGAGTTTGAAATGTCTATGATAGGTGAACTGTCATTTTTTCTTGGTCTGCAAATTACTTAGAGGTCTGAAGGGATGTTCATTTCTTAAGAAAAACATCTAAGAGAAATGTTGAAAAGATTTCAAATGGAAGACTCTAAACCTGTGGGCACACCTATGGTTACTGGATGCAAATTAAGTAAGGATGATGACTCACCTGATGTCAATCAAAGTTCATATAGATCAATGATCCGTAGCCTATTGTACATTATAGTATCTCGCCCATACATAATGCATGTTGTTGGAATGGTAGGCAGATATCAGTCTGCACCTAAACAAAGTCATTTTCTAGCTGTCAAAAGGATATTTAGGTATTTGAAAGAAACAATGACTTATGGTCTGTGGTATCCCAAAAATTAGAATTTTCAGATAACTGCCTATTCATATGCAGATTGGGCAAACTATGTTGATGAGAGAAAAAGAACCAGTGGAGGAGCATTCTTCCTGGGTGACTCATTAGTAGCATGGCTTAGTAAAAAGAAAGGTTCCATTTCTTTATCA
This sequence comes from Picea glauca, assembly GCA_000966675.3. Taxonomy (NCBI): domain Eukaryota; kingdom Viridiplantae; phylum Streptophyta; class Pinopsida; order Pinales; family Pinaceae; genus Picea; species Picea glauca. The sequence continues at coordinate 282,033 of JZKD02S1621445.1, read as the reverse complement.
ACTACAGAGGTAGAGTACATTGCTGCTGCTACCTATTGCACACAGATATTATGGATGATTCAGACAATTGCAGACTTGGAGATAAAATACATTGCACTAATCCCAATCCATTGTGATAACACTAGTTCCATCAGTGTGTCCAAGAATCCTATATTCCACTCCAAGACTAAGCATATTCCCATAAAATACCCTTTTCTGAGAGAGAAGGTCACCAATAAGGTTGTTTAGGTCCATTTCATTCCAACAATAGAACAAATTGAAGACATCTTTACTAAACCCCTAGCCAAGACACCATTTGAATATCTCCAACAGAAGCTGGGTGTCATCTCGTCTCACACCAAAGAGAGTCCATCCTATTAGGGGGAGCTTTGTATTGATTAAACATCTGATACCTCCTAAAAATACTGCAATAGCTCAGGGGGAGCATGTTTTATTTGACATTGATATCAAAGGGGGAGAAAAGGAGTGGTCCGGACCGGATACTACAGTTGGAAGTCCAAACAGATTAGCGCAGTCATTCATGGTTGCCATCAATGCCAAAGCGGGATATTGTTGGCGTGTTTTCAGGCAGATGTCCTTTTCATTGATGTCAATATTGGAGTATGCAGTGATGGAAAAATAGGGACAATGTAATCTTAGAAGAGATAGTGCAGAGGTGCACGAAGAGTGCAAGAGTATGCTTGTTTATGTGATGGCAAACAAGCAGGCAAGGAAGATCATCAACACAGGGATAATTGTATGGAAAGATCAGAAGCATAAAATCCATTTTGTATTTTTGGATACCGGGCATTGGAGGAGTCAAGGAAGCAACTCATGACAAGAATGCCGAAACGCCGAAACGAAAAATGCCGAAATACGTTGATCTGACTCTATTTTGGAGTTTCAGATACTGGGATATTGAGAAGTCAAGAGTTGAGACTCATCAACGCAGGAGACTCGGAGTTGCAAAACACCGAAATCCTGAAAGCAGGAGACTGTTTCGGATACCAGGAGTTTAAGTGTCAAAACACTTCACCACAAGAGTCCTGAAATTGTGAAATGGGAAACACCGAAATCCCAAAAGTAGGAGACAATTTCAGATACCGGAGTTTTGGATACTAGGATATGGAGGAGTCAAGTGTCGAGACTCCTCATCATAGGAGTCCCTAATTTGCGAAGTGCAAAAAGACGAAAAGTTGATCTGACTTCATTTCAGAGTTTCAAAGACCAGGACTTGGAAGTGTCGAGAACATTCACATCAAGAATGTTGAAATTGCGATATGTAAAATTGCGAAGTGATATGGGCCGATAGATCTAGGAGGAGAATGTGGCAGACCATGTCAGAAAGGATAGGTGGAAGACTATGACATGTGGGACGATCAAACAACGACAAGCGTCGAGTTGATTAGGCATTTCAGGCCACTGGAAATCACAATTTTGAGTGATATGTGATAGCCACTCCAGTCACAACACGTCATCGAGTGACACAAGAATAACCTCACTACGGGAGTTTTAACTCCATCATTCCCCCAAAATCCCTAAGGATTAAGTTCTGGGGCAGAGGATAGTTGTTCGATCACCACAGATCATGGACTGTTGATATGGAGATCGAAGAGATGTAGAGAAGAGCTCAAATCGGCAAGCTCCATTTCAGAGTTTCAGGGATCGGGACATAGAGCATCAAGATATCTCATCACAAGAACTGTGAAATCGTGAAATCCCGAAAGGCGAAATTGCGACATGGATTGGGTGCCTTGCAACAAGATTTGACGACATGCGAAATCGCGAAAGGATGAAATGCAAAATGCCAAAATGATCGGAGCTAATACAGACAAGCTCCATTTCGGAGTTTCGAGGAATGGGACATGGAGTGTAACGAAATTTTCACCACAAGGATCCTAAAATGCCGAAGTGCGTAATGGTGAAATGAATGCCAGAGTCTATGAAGTCAATCCAATAGTGTAGATGAATTTGAATAAGATCGGAGGGCTACTGTTGCAGTTTAGAGTGTAACTGCTAGAAACAATTGTTGGTTTCTACCAGAGGATGAGCTTGCTTATGACAGAGAAGATGAAGACTCTCAACTGCCAGAGAAGCTGGGTAATCTCAGTATAACACCCAGTGATGATGGATGCGTGAAAAACTGCCAGAGAAGCTGAAGAGTTACCATGATGATTAGGTAGAACACTAAAAATGAGTAGGAGATGTAGAACAAAGAAAGACAATGTGGCGAAAAGGAGTGAGGCGGTGGTATTGCAGAGTGGCAGTGAAGACCCGGAGGTGGTGGACATTTGCGGGTGTAGAGCATGCAGGAGAAAGGAGTAGAGGGTATGCACAAGGGGAAAAAAGATGATAAGAATGGAGAGGAAAGAAGAGAGGGGGAGTTGTTTTGATGTGGTATAGACAAGTGAAGAAGGAGGGAGAATGGAGCAGAAGATATGCACAATAGAGGAATGATGCATTAAATGGACATGGCATACAATGCATAGAGTTACAAGGACATAAATGTAGAGGAGTGTGCAGAAGACACTGATGCAGACAGAGCAATGCACTGTAGCAGAATAGCGATGAGACTGGTAAGCCATTGAAGAACTTTACATCGTTGTAATAAGTTGTAGTAACGAAGATATATATTTTAGGGTGGTAGGGAGGTGCTAGGGAGGACAGATGTCCTCAGTGGTTCAAGTGGGTGCTTGAACCCAGGGTGTTGTAGCTTCCATCTGGTTGCAGCCAGAGAAACCAGTGTGGCAGGGTGGTCCAAGGGAGAACTATTGTTCTCTATTTTATAGGTTGGTGCCTATATGATCGAAAGTTGGTGCTTCCATCCAATTGGTGCTGGAAAACTTGGGCAGTTGGTGCTTCCTTCTAGTTGGTGCTAGAGAAACCCAAGGAGTTAATGCGTCCTTCTAGTTGGTGCTAGAGAAACCAAAGAGTTGGTGCTCTCAACAAGTAGCAGCTTGCAAAATAGAGGTTGTAGCCTCATTATGAGTTGGTGCTCATATGTATGATAATGTAAAGAATGTAAA
>JZKD02S1621445.1:255644-267635 GCA_000966675.3 Picea glauca | reverse complement strand
GATAGTGTTTTAATATTTACGCAAATTTTCCCTTGACAGACGCATGCATATGCGAGTTGTCATTAGGGGGCATAGAGACGTGGTTTTTTCTTAAACAATCGCATACATCATCCTTAAGTTCTTGTTTGTTGAGTTTTTTGTTTGTTGGGTAATTTTTTATGGTTGTTGGGTCTTCTTGGGTCTCTCTTATAACTGCTAAGTGCTTGCAGAGTGATACAAAACCTTTATTTGGTTGAATTTTCAAGCGATTTTCTTTCTCATCATCTTTTTCATTGGTTGTTCTTGCATCTCAGGATGAGTGTTTGATTCTTGATATCCTACTTGGTTTGTCTCTTTTTGTTTACAATAGAGTTTATATATCAAGTTCTTGTTTAGTCCTTGCATTTTCATTTCTTTATATTGAAAATACAAGAAATATATTTTTCATTATAGGATTTGATCTTTTGGGTTTTTATTATTGATATTGATACATGGATGGAGAAATTCCATCTTATTTGAAATTGCAAAGGTGAATTGAAAGTTTCATTTTTGAAAAGATTACCATTTATTGAGAATTGAAGTTAGGACTTTGCATTATATTCATATTCATTTCTTTTCTTGTTGAGTCATAACACCATCAATTTCACAACCACATATTTTGAGTATAATTGGTTACTCTGACTGCTTCCGTGTCTAACTAGAGTGCTTTTTATATCTTGTCTGCGTATGCTCTGAAGTGGAAAAGGTGCTTTTGCTATCTTGTCTGCTTATGCTCTGAAGTGGAAAAGATGCTTTTGCTATCTTGTCCATTTGCGCATATTCTAATTTGAAATGTGTTTGTCCGTTTGCCCATATTGTAATTTGAAAGGTGATGTTTGTCTAGTCGACCTTTTATATGTTGTTTTCTGTGTCCATATTTTACAAAAAGTTTTATTTATGTGAGTCTATGGGGAGCTCTTTCTATAATTTATCATAAAATTACATGAAAACATATATGGCTTTGATCATTAATTATTATTAATCTTATTCTCTAGTGGCAGGGATCAAATTTGAAGGGACTGATATATTTCAAATTATATGGTTAATTTTATTGTAACCCTTCTAAATTGATTAAATCTGAAAGGAATGGTTATATTTCAGTCTACATGACTAACTTTATTATAACCTTTTTAAATTGACATGTTAAAATAAATTATCTTTTTTAAATGAAAAAAAAAAAGATAATCACTCATAAAATGATTATTTTATAACTCATTCATTATAAAAAAAAAATTAACTCTTAACTTATCATTCTCCAAAGATAACATATTAATGGTTAAATTAAATTAAACATAACATTCTAACCAATTCAATGATATCTTTATGTACACTAATCTAGTTGGAATTCAACTTATAATTGAAACATTCAAATTAGGTTCCATAATAATATAGCCTAATTATTTATAAAATATTTCTCAAATTCAATTTTTATTAAATCCAAATTACTTAGAAATTTTGCACAAATATTCACCTAAATAAATAGTCACAAAGAGCATGGACCATGATTACAACCTAAAATATGCTTGAAAATATAAAAAAATATTCAAAGTTGAAAAAATTAAAAAATGTACAAAGTATAAGTAATATTGAAAAATTGGATAATTGTTATAGCAAGATTTGCATCACCCCATGAAACTTGCTCAAAAGACATTTTTTGTTTCTCTGTGGAGAATTGTAGTTCCTTTTTCCAATTTTCAGAGCTAAAAAACATATTTTTCCACATATACGCACCCTAACAATACAACATGTGTATACATAGATTGCACCATTATAGCTTGCGTACATCGGGTTTTGTAGCCAAAATTAAAAATGGTGATGTGTTTCCATGTCACGTCATGATATCCATGATCCTTGACCTTCCATATACTGGAAACGTTTTTACTTGGACCTTCAATTCCATTTGAAGGTTATAAATGGGCCATACCCAAGTTGTGGAAGAGGGGAAGAAGAATTCAACTTTGAGAGCATAGTTACTCTGGTGAAATTATTCACTTCATATTCATTCTACATACCTTTGTCATTTTAAGTCTGAACATATTGTTCAGCCCCCAAGCTCTTCCCTATTTGATGGAGAACCTCATTGTCTCTCTTATATGAGTTTGTCTTTGGTGGAGGATTGAAGTGGTGGATGCCCAACTAGAAGGGACTTGGCTTCATAGTTCCGAGATGTGATATCACATAGGTTTATCATTCATACACTTTTGTTGATCATATTTTAATAGAAATACTTTTTTCTCATCCAATTAATTTCTTGCAAATATTGGTATTGTTATTCCATGGGCATATTTGTAATGAATATGGGATTATGCTATTATATGTGCTAACTTTATATATTATCACCATATGCTTTCGTATCTTGGTTGTTGAGGACAAGTTGTAGGTATATAGCTTTGAGTTGAGTGCTCAACGGTGGTCTTCTTCGAATATTCGTACGAGGTAGGACCTTTATCTTGTCTTCTTATCATTTTTGTTTATATAGTATACTTGAGAATATAGTTGATTTCTAGAGTCATTGTGTTTGTTTTGGTTTACCCCATGCCATAGAGTGTTTTTCCTCATAACAGAATTGGCGACCATACTGGGGAGGAAATATTATTTTTCAGGGTTTGGAGTGTTTTTCTCCTTTGATTTCTCTCGGTTAGTTTGAGTTGTCTTGTCGTTTGATTTCTTGACAACCTATTTTTGTTTTGAGTCTTAGTTTATTTTCTTTATCCTTCACCTGATAGTGTTTTAATATTTACACAAATTTTCCCTCGATAGACACGTGCATATGCGAGCTATCATTAGGGGGCATAGAGATGTGGTTTTTTCTTAAACAATCATGTACATCATGCTTGTTTTCTTTTTTGTTGAGTTTGTTGTTTGTTGGGTAAGTTTTTATGGTTGTTGGGTCTTCACGGGTCTCTCTTATAACTGTTAAGTGCTTGCAGAGTGATACAAAACCTTTATTTGGTTGAATTTTCAGGTGGTTTTCTTTCTCATCATTTTTTTCATTGCTTGTTCTTGCATCTCAGGATGAGTGTTTTCTTCTTGATATCCTACTTAGTTTGTGTATTTTTGCTTACAATAGAGTTTATATATCAAGTTATTGTTTAGTCCTTGCATTTTCATTTCTTTATATTGAAAATACAAAAAATATATTTTTCATTATGGGATTTGATCTTTTAGGTATTTATTATTGATATTGATACATGGATGGAGAGATTCCATCTTATTTGAAATTGCAAAGGTGAATTGAAAGTTGCATTTTTGAAAAGCTTACCATTTATTCAGAATTGAAATTAGGACTTTGCATTATATTCATATTCATTTGTTTTCTTGCTGAGTCATAACACCATCAATTTCAAAACCACATATTTTGAGTAAACAAATCCACTAAAAGTAATGTTGATAAATTTAAAATTGATTAGAAATTATTTTATTTTCCAGGGTGTACAAACTAGCTTAATATTTAGAGTGTTGGAATAGAATTTTGTGAGTAAACTTCTCCAAGGTTATTAAACTCAACATATGTGTTTGACTAAGGGAGTGATAAAATCCATTGTATCATTGCTGACGTCGGGAAGATCTTCTCACACCAGATTTATGCACGAGGTCGCATGAGGTTGGTTGAGGAGATATCCCTCCAATACCTTCTTACCATCAGAGTTATTTCTGGGGATCTATTCGTATATGGGGGTATTTTCAAATAACTTTACCTCTGTGAGAGGCAGTGCTTTTGATACTTCAGGATTTGTTACCTTTCTGATAAGGTGGACTTGAATTATGATTTTTTGTATGCACATTGGTTATATCATGGTGGCTTAGCTGCTTGACATAGGTATCCATATAGGTTACTTGCATGGGTTATTCTGCATGTACCCTATGTCAGATAAGGGTTGGACAACAAACAAAATTTATGGAGGATTACCTCTCGGGGGGGATATGACTGAATACCTTGTTAGGCCCATGAGAGTCTTTATAACTGATTTTGATACCTCCGATCTTTTGAACGAAGTCTCGAGCCCCTCTTGGGAGAAGCATACCTACATTAGTGAGGGGGTCCCCTTTCAACCATTGTATCATGTTTGTGTGCATATTGGTCTATTTGTTTATTTTGGTGTGCTCTTTGATTGATTAGTTGGCCTTAAATTTTTTTATTGCATTGCGAGTCTTCATTGCTATTGTTATTGGAACCCCCGTGACTTCCTCAGTTAGCGTTACTCAACCAATAATATTTTCTCATTCCATGGGAAAAAATCCTTTTGTGTTTCCTAGTGGTATGAAAAATCATGATACTCAATCAACACCTTAGGCCTCTAATCATCTTTTTCTTGATATGCCATACATGTCTTCACACTTTCCATCCTTTGCATCGCTTTCTTATGTGAATCCTAATTTTGGGTCTGGGGGCATGATGCCTTTTTATTCTCCATTTTCATTTGATGGGAGTCATATCCCTCAACAAACTCTGATGGTGGGAGGTTGAAATCTTCATTCCCATAGATCCAATCCTACCTTCACTTTTCTAGGAGAAAGTGCTCAAATGGGCGATGATTCTACTTATTACACTCCATCTAGTTATCGTTCTTCCATTATGTTGGTTCCTACGAATGCTTTTCCCATGAAAGACCAGTGTATGTCCTCTGGTTTTTCATCTGGGGGGGTTGAGTTTTATAGTATGGGAAATCCCCTTCACAAAGTTCCTTCATCTGGGGGAAACATGTATCCTCACATGAGTACCCATTTTCATGTTGCTTTCTCTTCACAAGAGGATTCCTCGGTGACGATGCCCTTACACCCCTTTATGAATTAGTTTGTAGGAGGATACTATCCTGGCGGACAGGGCCATGTTGTATACCCAGTCAATAGCACATCTTTATGTAAACACACAAAATAACACATCATCATATCCATAATCCCTCATAATCATAGTCAAACAACCAATAGTATAATAATCTGGATCACTTGCAAGCAAGTGTCCTCAAAGAATAAATTTGCTTAGTGCGCACAAGAGAGGGATATTACATACACCCCCTCTTGGTCTAAATTTTGTCCCAAAGTTTCACATTATATAAGTGCTAAAATAATGTGTATCACAATATCATAAGTATATATATCAAACAAAAATGGAAACTGTTGGCGCATATCATATGCATCCTCCCAGGTTGCCGAGTGTGGACTATAGTTGTCCAACCAAACCTTGACTTGATCTATTGTTCAACATTGTAGTTGTTGAATACGATGATCTAGGATGCAGATCGGATCAACTATGAGAGAACACTCATCTAATACCTACAAGAAACTCATGTCAATAACATTTGTAGGATCACTAATATAATTTCTCAAAACAAATATGTGAAAAACATTGTGCATACGCCTCAAAGAATCAGGCAAGGCTAGTCGATAGGCCACAGACCCCTTCATTTCAACAAATATCGAAAGTTCCCACGAAACTAGGAGAGAGTTTATCTACCTTTACAAACTTGATCGAACTCTTATGCAATTTCACCCACAAGAAGACTCAATCACCAAGTTCGTAACTATGGTCGACACAGTGTGCATCGACATAACTCTTCTGTCGATACTATGCTTCTTTGATCCTTTGTCATATTGTTTTAATTTGATCTTCCATTTCTTCGATCGCCTATGGTCCCACAAGGACCCTATCCTCAAGTCGATCCCAACTCAAAGGCATCTGACACAGTCGCCCATAAAGAAAATCAAAAGGTGCCATCTTAATGGTGCTTTGGTAACTATTTTTATATGCAAATTATACCAGTGGAAATAATTCTTCCCAATGCTTATGCTGGTCCATCAGGTACATGCGCAACATGTTTTCCAAGATTTGGTTTTTTCGTTTAGTCCACTTGTCTGTCTCCGGGTGATACATAGTACTAAAGTTAAGTTGGGTTCCCAAGGCCTCTTCGAAACTAGTCCAAAATTGTTCAGTAAACACCGATCCTCAATCAGATATAATCCTCTTAGGAATTCCATGTAGCCTCACAATATGAATGATGAAAACTCTAGCTATGTCAGGTGCCTGATTTGTATTATGCATAAGAATAAAATGAGCACTCTTCGTCAGAGGTTCGACTACCACAAAAATCGAGTCATGTCTCCTTGATGTCATTGGCAAACCCTCAATGAAATCCATCGAAATGACCTCCCATTTAGATTCCTGAATAACGTGTGCCTGTATTAATCTTGATTGATGTCTATGTTCAACCTTTATGTGCTGACATTCTAGACATTTGGCGACATAGTTGACTATGTGTTCCTTCATTCCCTTCCAAAAGAATAAGGGTTTAAGGTTTGTCCTCATCTTCGTGACCCCCGAGTGAGCCATGTACACTACTATGTGAGCCTCGTTTAGGATCAAAATCCTCAACTCATCGTTCGATGGAACATAAATTCAATTTTTTAATATCAATAATTCATCATCGTCGAATGTAAATCCTTCAAATCTTGGTACCATCATTGTGTTTTTTCCGATAAAATCCTTGACCTCTTTGTACTAGTCATCATCCTGTTGTAAAGTTAAAATCTTTTCACATAGATTTTTCTGAAGAGGCAACACTGAAAATATGCATGGTATCCAACTCAATGGATTCGCCACTCGGTTCATTGTGCCCTTTATGTAAGTAATCTCAAAATCGTACTCGCTAAGAAATTTCGACCAATGTCGTTGTCACATGTTGAGGTCACTTTGCATAAAGATGTGTTGTAGTCGACAGTAGTCCATTTTTAGATCAAATTTTCATCAAATAAGGTAGTGTCTCCAAACCTTCAAGGCATATACAATGGCTAAAAACTCCAAATCGTGTGTTGCATAGTTCTCCTCATGCCTTCTCAACTTCCTCGAGATGTAAGCAATCACTCGACCATCTTGCATCAAGAATTTGCCTAAGCCTTCCTTGGATGCATCAGTGCATACCAAGAAGTGTGTGTCCATGTCAGGGACCTTTAGTATTGGTGTTGTTTTCAACAAATCTTTGAGCCTACGAAAGGCTTCCATGCATTTCTCGATCCAAACAAACTTCTTGTTCTTCTTCTGCAATTCCATGATCGGATTTGCTATCTTCGAAAATCCCTTGACGAACTGTCGATAATATATTTCTAAACCCATGAAGCTATGCACTTCTGGCACATTCTTCGGTGCAAGCCTTTCCATAATAGCCTCGACCTTTGCAGGATCTACGGTGATACCTTCATCGGAGATGACATGCCCTAAGTAGTGAATCTTCGATTGATAAAACAAACATTTAGACAATTTCATATACAATTTGTGCTCTCACAGACATTGTAGTACTAAGCACAAGTTCTCATAATGCTCCTCCATCATCCAAGAGTAAATCAAAATATCATCAATTAATACTTGTATGAACTTTTCCAAGTACTTGCGGAACACCTCGTTCATCAAACTCATAAATACCCCTCGGGCGTTCGTCATTCCAAATGGTAAAACAATAAACTCATAATGTCCAAACCTCATCTTAAAGGCAGTCTTAGGGATGTCATCCTCCTTGATCCGTAACTGGTGATACCTTTATTTCAAGTTAATCTTTGAAAACACCGTCACATCATTCATATGATCAAACAGATCATCAATCATTGGCAATAGATACTGATTCTTGATCATTGCCTTGTTCAATTAACGGTAGTCAATGGAGAGTCTCCATGACCCATCCTTCTTTCATATGAAAATAATAGGAACAACCCACAGTGACACACTTGGACGTATAAGTCTCAGGTCCAACAAATGCTTCAGTTTCATTCTCAACTCTTGTAACTCCGAGGTTGGCATCTGATAAGGAGTTCTCGCTATTAGTTTAGTCCCTGGTTTTAGCTCTATGGTAAACTCCAATTCCCTCTATGGTGGCATCCCAGGTAACTGCTCTGAGAGGACGTCCACAAAATCTGTCACCACCGGAAGCTTTTCTAGACCTTTCGTTACTCCCTTCTCGTTTAACGCAAGGATCACATAAATCTTACATCCCTTCAACATGCTCTTCTGTAGCTGCAAGGAAGAGATGGATCACAGGGAAACTCCCTGGTTCTGAACTACAATCACGCGTCTTTGTTCCTCATCATCGACCAAGATCAGTTGTTTCATATTACAGTTGAGTATCACCTCATGTGCATTCCAACTAGTTCATACCGATCAAGACGTCATAAGATCCCAACATCGTGACATACAAGTTGGCCCTAGTGAAAAAATCTCCCAGGTTAAGGGTACAAAATGTAACCTTCCCTCCAGCATTTTGTTTGTCTCCTTAGTAAGGAGTCTATCGCTGAGGTACTGGTCGTCGAGGTGTAGTTAATGTGGATCCTCTCCGGAAGCCACAATATACTGGCATCTGTCTAGCTAGTGTTTGATACTGTTGTGCCTCCTCCCCTAGCACCCCTTCGTCTGGCTCCATGGCGTCCTCTAACCATGATTACCTGCATGAATACAAATCAAATTAATTAGCAACCATATAATAAAAAATCAAATCAATGAAAGTCATAGTGATCCAAAGTTGCGGGTTGAACCCGCTCTAATATCATATGTAATGACCCCAATCGTTACGACTACAAACGAAGAAAAAAGTGCATTTTTTTTGTTCAGACAGGAAGGAAATGATGACATCAGTTAAACCACAAAACCTGATGAAGGAAACCATGCATGCATATCAAGAAACAAACAACAATGACTCTACACACTAGCACATCGAGCAACTAGGTGAAGCATGCATAATTAAAAAAGAAAAAACCACTACTCACCTCACACAACCCAAAAATGCATACCAGATAAAGGACGTCATCCACAATCCTGACATAATGACCTCGACAACCAGTAACTAGAAACCTATATGGCGTGCAAAACCAAACGCATGAAGGCATTACAACCCAAGCACCAACATCAACTACAACGAACAAATGCACACAACGGAAAGCATAGGCTACGGCCAGGTTATCATTTGAATCTATCCATAATGGCAGGCAGTGATCCCCTCATCATGAATCGTGATGCCCCAAGGTTATAGTCGTGATGGTAACGCTGCCGCAACCTAACACACCTGAAAAGAAACTGACAAAAATACATGAAGACTATACCCACGCACCCAAGCAATAGTCGACAAGATGCAAGGTGACATCACACAAATTAGGTTTCGCAAGCTGTTAAACTATTACACCATTAACCCATAACCCATTAACTGCTAATCATCATGTCTAAGTGTGAAAGAGTGAACTATTATTGACAACATTTAATCAATTGATGTAGAAGTTAAAGGACCGATGTGTAAGATGAATAAATGAACTATCGCTATATAAAGAAAAACAATTAGGCTATGGTTTGCATAAGTCATAAGATGTATATAATTCCATGGAAACATAAAGGAAATAATAGTAAGGGTAGTAAGGATATCCACCTTCCTTGGAACCAATCTTTTTAAAACTATTCAACATTTAATCTCTACAGGAAAGTTTCATTGTGTAATTATATTAAATAAAACTTTACTCTCTACAAATAATTCTCTACCAGGAAAGTCGTCATGAGATTATAATCGGAATGGAATTTCAATTATATAATAAATTTCTGCGTGCAAGTTTCGTTGGGTTAAATACATTTAAAAAAAAATTAAACTCTGCAACTATATCATTGTCCTATGCAATTCCCTAACTAGATTCACAATATTTTCACATCACGAGGTATAGTTGTCCTTAATCTCCCAATTCATTGTTGTCTTTTAATATTATTTTTAATGTCTTTTAATACATAATGTTGTCAAAGGAATTAACAAAATAAGAATTTAATAGTGAGTTAATGATACAGTTAGTTGTCTATTTAGAGGAATTAACAACATTGTTGTCTATAAATTAGGAAGTAACCAAATAGTTGTTTAACAATATGATAGAAGTCACCATCTATTAACAACTTCTTGTCATATATAGTCATAAAACTCTATCCTTTGTTAGCTAAAGACATGGTCATCTATAATGGACTACATGAGCCTATTATATGTATAAAAGAAAACACAGTAAATACAATACTCATATACATGAGCCTGTTGCATAAATAAAAGAAAACACATTAAATATGTTGTAGTGTCACTGTATAATTAACTACACGAGCTTGTTGTATATATGTAAAGTAAACCATAGTAAACATGCTACCCATATACAATAAAATAAAACATAGTAAATATGCTACCCATATACACAGAAATACACTACCCATTATCAAGAGGATACACAACCCATTGCACACTCCATTACACAGTAATTACGCCCACCATTATCGGCATACAATAAAAGTTGGCAAAAAGTTATCATTTTATCATCATGCACACACAGAAAAGTAGGGCATTAGAATCTATAGGTCTATTAACACTAAAGTGACGACCATCGATTTGGCTTCTGGATAACTGCTCAGGCATGGATTGATGATTTAGGGATACAGATGGAAGATAAAGCATAATATCTTCATAATAATCAATAAAACAAAACAGAATAGTCATAAGAATCAGAGATTGGGTTGCTAATGAAATCAATTCAAGGCAAAAAGCATAAAGCTATGATGACTTTAAGTTCTCTATTAAAAACATTGAGTATAACACATTTATTTACACAATAGAAGTACAGTACTGAAAGTGCAAGAGTAATAATAATACACCATTCAAATAAACGCATGCGTACCGTAGCCCAAGGTGATAGGTCCAAGTCATTGTCTCGCATGTGATCCATCCATCTCCCTCTTTCTGATCTATGTGACTTCTTTGGCACCTCCCATTCAATGCTATGGGTACTCTTCTTCTCCCTGATCCCCTCAAGCCGCAAATGGGTGACTCACACTAAACCATAGAACCATTAGCACCCAGCTCACCTCGCAAGGTCAAGGTACCACTCGTTACCTGAGATGGATATCTCAACTCCCACAAGATAAGTCGGTCAAAACAAAAATTCCACAACATAATGTTACGCATAAAATATGAGATCCTTACTCCTCCTCCTCCATCATTTTTATAGAGTTTTTAAGTGATTTCTTTCCCAAATTCCCATTTAATTTATTTTTCATTAAATTAGTTCATAAAAACCTCCCTCATACACATGTCACCCATCCCTCTAGTTGCACCAAAAATAATTTCATTAATGATTTACTTATTCCTATTTCTTTTAAGTTTCTCTCTTTTCCCTTTCTATCTAAAACTCAAATTAGCAAGTGTAGAAAAACCACCTTTTGTCCCTTTTTCTTTTTAATTAATAAAATTTAATTAGCATATGGAAAATAAAAATCATCCCCCTTTTAAAATATTAATCGAACAAAGTAATTTGATTTTAATAAATTAATTGAATTTCTTACCCCCTTTTCGTCACATGTTTAATTATGATTATTTTTTTACCAAAAGTGTCGCTTAGACCTAGATTTTAATTTCCTAGGTTGGGCAACATTTTTATTAGGGAAAAAGTGTTTTTAAATCTTACTTGACACATCATTCATTCTAAGGCCGTCTAGGTTTATTCACTTATAACATAGTTACCAACTTAATGAGAACTGTGTCCTCAAAACGAGAACTCTCGCCCAAAAAACCCATATTTTTCCAAAACAAACATGAAAATCAACCCCCAAATCAAAAAGTGGTGCTACTGGTAGCACCATTTTTTCAAACGTTGTCAAAATTACAACATTTTTCAAACATGGCCTTCAAAACGCATACAATAGCTTATAAAAACCTTCAAATCGGCACCTAAATAAAACAATGATGTTATAATTTTTTTTTTCTTTTTTTTCAAAACGTTAAATTTATAGATATTTTGAAACAATATTTTCAGTATTGAGTACCATTAACACCAAAACGTCAAAATCAATCATCAAATTGAAATGTACTTCTACCAGTAGAACCCATTTCAAAATTGGGGTATTAAAATGACATTTTTTTTAAGTGATAATCAAAATCAAACAATCATCAAATCAACCCTTAAATGATTACTTTTTAAATCTCAGTTTAT
>JZKD02S1621445.1:243872-255594 GCA_000966675.3 Picea glauca | reverse complement strand
ATATAAGTTAAAAAGAGGTGTATCCTTCTATATTAAGTAGCCAAAAAAAGTACAACTGTGCTGAGGCTGCCATTTGTGGCGTTGTTTTATCGGAAACTAGCACATCTGGTAGCCAATATTGTTCCAATCAAAAGTGGGTGGTCTGCCATCTATCTTGCCCATAGGAAACTAGGGCAAGTGGCATTCCATAGTCTAAATTGTGTCCATGGTTTTACAGTGAGAACGTAGAAGCCTAAGGCATATCCTTGAGGAGTAAAACTAAACTAAACAGAAGCATAACCATGGTGATTACCCGGTGGCCATGTTAGCCTTGTCCTCTTGTTCTCCTACTCTAGCTGGCATCATGAACAACTGCACATAGGTTGGAAATTTATGGCCTGCCGGGGCATTGGAAAACACATCGTAAAAGATGTCCAGTCGCTCGCTCATGAGGAGGAAATGGTGGACTTGGTCCGCCATCTGTCCCCGCAAATCAAACAAGAGTTCCAAGTGCTTCTAGTGGAGGAAAGGTGGCAGGACATGCCACTGCTCATGGATGGACGAAATGGGAGGTGGTGACATGACCTTTCCACCCTCCCTCCTCATGCCTCCCAGCCTGTTCTCATCAGCCTCAATTGGGATTTCCTCCCCTTGTTTCTCTTTGCATGTGCCTTCATCCTCACCACTTCCCGTCCCTATGTCTAGGGTGTGTCTAGCCTCGGTTGTGGCCACCTGAGAGGCCATTTCTTCCAGTATGTCCTCCTCTATGTGGCAGGTGGGGAAGTCATCAGAATTATCTGCTCCTCTGTCGCTCCCTGGTTGCTTCCCAGAGGTGGTTAAAGTGTCTTTTTCTAGAAAATGACTCATGGGTTGCCAATTATCGGGCACAAGGAATAAAAGATTCTTTGGAGGATCGTAAATTGACTCATCTGGGAAAATATCCTCCACATATGCCATGGGAGGAAATCTGGCCTCATTTTTTCTGTGCACAAAATGGGTGGGAGCCAGCAAGAGTGCTCGCTCCATTCATTGTAACCTCTGATGGCGAGCGGCATGGGTATACCAGGCAAAACCACGACGTGGTTTCCCTCTTTCTCAAGGCATTAGAGTGAAAGAGAGGATTGCAAAAATGCAGAGGGTGTTCTGATTAATGCACCAAAGTTCACAATTGCAGTGATGGTGCAGGGCAAAAATGAGCTAAGTGCATCCATGTCTCAGCCCATTCAAAAGCGGAGGGAGCGATGGGACATCCTCCTCCATTAACTCTATCACCTTGAATGTTTGAAGGACCAGACCTTGAATGCTTGAAGGACCAGACTGTTCCCGCGAGGGAGAGATCCCTTTTCTTGAGAACGACGGTTGGGGCCATCTCCCATATTTAATGCTGAGGGGATGGGGGTCGGCCTACTGCATTTAAGGCTAGGCCCGATGCCCTTCTAGGTGTCTAGAATACTTGACATGCCACCCCATCCGGGGCTAAAATAAAAAAATATAAGCAAAACATTAAAATCCAAAAAAATTAATTGCAAATGTGAAAAAAAACAAAACCAGTCTATACAACTATATTATATATAATTATATATTACATAACTACACTATATATAGTTAAATATATAACTATATATAATATAGTTATATAATATATAACTATATTATATATAGTTATATATTTAACTATATATAATATAGTTATATATTATATAACTATTACCATTGCATTCAATTTTGCGAATGCATTTTAATTCATGAACTAATTATTACCAATGAGCAAAGTTGGCGATAAACAAAGGATTAAAACAACCCAAAATTCAATTTTCTAAACATCACATGCCAGTCATATGTGTTAAAGCATTAAAAGATTACCCACCAAGCATGATGACCTGGCAATACTGAAATTAAACCACAATAATTTAAAACAAAACTATGGACAGACTAGCAATTGAGCCCTTGAAGTTTTGATAGCATTCCTTCAGTAATTGAAACGACCACACAAAGTTATCATCGAATGAAGTTCTAAAAGGGAGAGTTAGATAACAAATTGTTCTCTACTGAAATGACTCGTAAGTAGGATGCCGAAAACTAATCCAAAATGTAGTTGACCAACCCAAGTACTACCAAAGGTATAAGTGCAGTTCTTATGTCAAGTGATGTTGGGCATCGCCCTAGCGCTGCACAGGCAAGGTCCAGGTCCTATGGCACCCATGGGACCTGGACCTTTCCTGTGCGGGGGCTGGGGGGATTTCCAACATCACCCCTCGGTCGTCCGTCCAATAGACAACCTGCGTGCAGTAAACGTAAAACGTACGATAGGTGAGTGCACAAATCTCAATATCCACAAGTTGAGTGGGTGAGTTGCTAAAAAAAAGTGTTCCATGGTGTAGATAGTAAGTAATATGAAAACAATGGGCTTTCGGCCCTTTGCAACACTCGACGAATTGCATATGGTCAATCCTCCAAGCAATTGTATTCGCCTTCATTGTGTTAAAGACGCAATTTATCTAGGTTTTCAGGTGAAGATCTCTGGAAGCAAGGTGTATCCAAAGAAGGGTATGCAAAGATTTTGGAGATGATTTACCATCTACCTTTATGACAGTGACCACCAAATTATGTGGCTCATTATAGAATAACATCATTATGTTGTTCATAATCATACCAACTTGGTGGCCCAACACTTTCATATTTCCTTTCTAGTTGGTGCAACTAATATGGAGCATAATGTGGGGAGCACTTCGACGATGATATAAACATGAGGGATTGGTGTGACTCATTATTGAGAATATATTTTATGCTTAATATCATTATATTATTAATTTTTTGTTTTAAATTTTAATTAATTTTAATTTTTTTAATAATTCTTTTTTTATAATTTTATAATTTTTTTAAGTTTATTTATTTATTTTTTAATTTTGTATTAAATTTCTTGATTTTAGGTGTTTTAGTTTGTTTATATATATATATATATATATATATATATATATATATATATATATATATATTTCACTTTATTTTTTAAGATTTTCTTTGATTTGGTAATTATATTATTTTTTTTTTTTTTTTCTTTTTAAATTTTAATTCTTTTTTTTTTTTTTATTTTTTTTATTTTGAATTTGTAAAATAAAAATTCAATTATATTTTTTTTGCTAATCGTTTAAAAATAGTGTTATTTAACTACAATGATTTTCTATCTATTAAAGTGAAGGTACAAAAATGTGTTAAAATTGATATTTTCCACTATATTTTAAAAACTATGGAACCAAAAATTAACTAAGGAGACGAAAAATCATATTTTCAAAAATGTAAATGGTAAAAGATATTTTAAGATTGAAAGAAGCATGGAAAAATGTCTAAAAACACTGTTGATAAAAACAAAACAAAAAAATTTGAAAATAAATGAAAAAACAAGGATTTAAAAAAAAAAAAGTGGAAACAATATGTATGAAAAATTTTAAATATCAAGAAACCACCTAAAAATGGAAGGGGGTGCTACCGGTAGTACCATTTTTAAAAACGTGGTAAAAAACTTGACCCCTCAAAAAGCAATAACTCTGTAGAGTTCTCGTTAAGTTGGTAACTATGTTTTATCAGTTGAAAATGCGATGTGCCCTTCAGGACGCACTAGGTGCTCCAAGGGTGCCACTCGCCTCTTTCCATTTTCATTTTGTGATGTGTCCTTCAGGACGCACTACGTGTTACAAGGGTGCCACTCGCCTCTTTCCATTATAATTGTGCGACGTTCCCTTCACGACGCACTACGTGCTCTGAGGGTGCCACTCGCCTCTTTCCGTTTCCATTGCGTGACGTGTCCTTCAGGACGCACTACCTTCTGCAAGGGTTCCACTTGCCTCTTGAATGACTTGGTACACATCAAACACCCATGGATTCAATACTCTGTCACGTGATCTTATGGGAGACTAAGGGCCTATAAGGAATAAGGCTCCTACCTTATTGCACACCCCTTAAAATCATCGTGAGCGATTATTGCAGTCTACCATCACAACATCATGGGTCTTCTCGAACAAGGTGATCGTTAAACTACAGTTCGAGCCACAACAGAAGTGCTAGTAGGTTGTGGTAGGGATGTTTTCCACACCTCTCCCTCAAAGTCTCTAGTTGTCATGTGTAACCCCTCTCCTCTACATGTGAGTCTCGTCGGCAAGCTATCATCAACCTGCATCATCAACAAATCATGTCAGCAATAATAATCAGCCATTATAACATCTAATCAGATGTACATATGTCATATCAACAACAATCAAACCATAATAGTGCACTCCCTGACTCAATCTGGAGTCCAAGGGGTTTCATCGATGCCTCTACATCCTCGAGGTCCAAATTCCTGCACACTCAGGAGAACCCAGTCAATAGCACCTGTCTATCTAAAGACACATAATAAGACATCATAATATTAGTAATGCCTCATATCCAGAATCAAAAGACCAATATTATAATAATCCGGATCACTTGCAAGCAAGTTTCCTTAAAGAATAAGTTTGTTGAGTGTAAGCAAGAGTGGGATGTTACAACATAGAGGTTATAAATATGTGTATATATATAACATATAATTATATATGTTATAACAAATAACAAAATCTACAATGTATATGGTGGTCTATGGGAATGGAACCCGTGACTCGCCAAATTTAGCAAAGGCCTAAAACACCTCCGCTAACCAACTATCCACCAATCTTAGTTGGTTACAACTACATTCTAATTATGATTAAAGTCATCCACTAATTTAAGGATTTGGTTACATAACCAACCAAATCGCACTTAATGTATGCCATAAATTTTGGAAAGAAGGTTAGGGGAGCACCTTATTTAATGATGCGCAACCCAACACATTGTACACACAATTTCATGCATAGTTTTTGCTCGTAATGCATGTCTAGGGCACAAGTCACTTGAGGTAACACAGTAAAGAGTGTCAATGCATACCTTGACATAATTTCAAAGATTTTATATCAATTTTGCACGATTGTTTGCCCGGAATTTAACGATGCACTCTATTTATGCATTTGAACATCATATTCTTCGAGAGTCTTTAAAATTGTGTTTTTGTAAGCCTATATTGTAATGTAATTTGGAATTTTTAAATGATAAAGAATAGTGATGTTGTTTAAAGGGACTTTGGAGATGTAGTTATGTATTTCAATTAGGTAACACCCATTCAGGATGTTAAACAATTAATCTTTCATTTTATACATACACAATAACAACTTTTCTTTAGCATAATTTCATTTCATTTACACAATTCTTTTACATTTTCTCAACGATAAACCTAAATAGCATGATGAAATAAGTAATAGGTTAACTCTAAGATTTGCAACTTAAAACAAAAGTATATACAAAATATCAACAACAAATACCACTGAAAAATACCTCTTCCTTAGTTTGTCGAAGCTCATCAATTCCAATGTAGTCTGAGGCGCTTCCAAGCATTTTTTTTCCGTTTTCCCAGAGTGAAACAATGGAATCCTCCTTACCAACTAGGATCCTAGCCATCTTTCTAGCTCTAAGATACCTTTCGGCTTCATGGCCCTCCATGCCCGTGACTCCAAGAACAACAAAGCACAAATGCTCAAAGAAAACTATCACAAGAATTATATCTTCCAAGAATTTCACAACCTCTCATCATGCTCAAACCTCTCCATCCTCCCCCTCCTCTCTACTTCTTCTCCCTATTTATCAAGTTCCCATACACACTTCCCCATGTCTCCTCAACCACCCTCATTATTATCCATTAACCTCCCTTATCTAGATATTTTGGGAAAATATTAAAATAAAACTAAATATAAATGACTTGCATTAAACAATAATAAATAAAATAAAAAGTTTTTATTCTCATTCTAGCTAATAAATGTTATTTGATCATTTTTCCCAAAATGTACATAACACCCCACCGTGCTCATTTAATTCATCACACCCACCATCTATCAAAGTCAAGAAGGTATTTAATGCTTCTAGATATTTGTATGCAATATAATTTACATATTCAATAAACATTCAATTAAATAGTTATTAATTTACTTTAATAATTAATACATTAATTACTTATACTAGTGTACATGGGTGGGGTATGTGTGCGTAGCTAGCGAACGCATATCTCATGCATGTACCAACGATAAGCAATCATTGCCTCTAGTGCATAGTTCCTATATGATCACCAAGACATGTAGGACAACAAATCAAGTAATGCATCATTTAATAATCTTAATGAACTAAATTACAACAATTCATCAATTACTCATTGTCACACTTAAAATATCATTAGGAAATCAAAGAGTGTTTTAAACTCGGTAGGAACCAAGTGAGTAAACAATAGTGGCATCTCTAATCCCCAATCAGTATTCTCAACTTACATCGAAGCGTCCTTCCTTCCTAACCTATTTCCATCTTCCATCCTATCCTTTCCTCTGTTGGACTGAGATGGAGCGTCAACTATATTGACCTAACTCTAGATAGAACCCGTAAGTGGAAGTGTCATACATCTCGACAAGCTTCCCCAACACGCAACTAGAAGTCGCCATCACACGTCTAGGGGAGCATGACTTCACACAGCCCTCCCACGACTCTAGGTTTTGGAGGATACATGGTGGGAAATACCTCCACCCCTCCTCATAGAACTAGGTTCAACACAACTAGCAGTCATCATCACACATCTAGGGGAGTGTGACTTCACACAACCCCCCACGACTCTAGGTTTCAGAGGATAAACGGTGGGAAATACCTCCACCCCTCCTCATAGAACTAGGGTCAACACCCTACATCGAGCCATACTATGCAACTACTTTTCTTAGAGTCACATCATCAAACAAACAATCTGGGAAAGTTGTGTGTCCTATCAAAACCACACTTACCACAAATCATAGCAATATTTTGATTCATAAATTTATAACTTATAACATACACTATCATCTTGATGTCTACGACATCCATGTTACCTCATCATTATAGTTATTTGGCTATCCAATAGCTCATCAACCTATAGGTTAGTTCACCAATAACTCATATCTATGTATATACATCATAGTTTCATATAAGAATCCATATTTGTATTGTCATTCAATTAATAAATCTATGTTTATTTTTATCACGTCTTGCATCTGTTATGCATTCACAACATAACTTTGAATCAATATACATGTACCCAAATTCCACTTCGTAATTTTCATGTTTAAACAAATCAAAGAGTTATCATCATCATGAGCATATAACAATGAAAATAATAATATGCAACACATAAATACATCGAGATGTACATTTGTCACATGTCTATATCAACATTGTTGAGCCCAAATATGTTTTGAGCAATGAATTACTAAGATGAGCAAAAATCACAGTTCTAACTACCTAAGCTCAAAATATGGGGCGTTACAAATTATAAATGTATTTTAAGTTCTTTTACTTTGTGTCATCTCATGTACATTTCAAGTTATTCATTAGTTTATGAGTTTATGGACAGGTAATACATTCACATGATATTTTGCAAATAGTCAAGCGATCTTCAATTTCTTGAATCTAGTCGGATGTTTATGTGTATTTAAGAATTAATTGGAATCTAAGGATTTTCGGGGTGAATTGGTATCATGCTTTTATTGATATTTCAAACCAAGTTGGTATCAAAAATCATTTGGTATTTTTGGATCAACAAAGCACACGACAAAGAGAATACACAAACAAAAAGAGTAGAAAACCAAAAACAAAAAATCGAAACCGAAATAAAAAATGAAATATCATCTCTGCAAAAATTTAAAACAGTGTATTTGAGATTTATACCTCTGGATCTGACTGCGTTGGTCATATATTGGGAAAACAAAATCATTTTCGAGTGAAAAAAAATGTTCCTCATTTTAACAAACACCCTAGATGTAATGGAATAGTCCTCTCAACCCATAAATGTACATAAATGGTAGAAACCAGATATGAGTCAATACAACTTGATTATATCGATCTACAATGGGAACAGGTCTTCACATGCACTCTAATACCATGTTCGACAACAAAGGACGGACACCTTCAAGACCCACTTACACAACTAGATCAAAGATCAACACACCGATTTTTTGACATGTTAAAATGCCTAGAAGGAAACATACACAACCCCAACCAATGTGGCAACTTGGAGCAATATATTAATGCAAAACAAAAACTTTAGAGATATATTTACAAGAGAGTCTCACAATCGATCATCAAAAAATGACCCTCCATGCTCTTTAAATAAATATCATGGACCAATCGAATGTTAAGATACAAATCAATGTAGCCATTAATATAGAGGAGGATATGAACCATTAGATCACTCTATGTTGAGAAAATATCATGACCATCGAATTACATAACTACAAATGCATACTAAATAAACACATTGAGAGGCACACTTTTACCTAACGACACATTAGACCAATTTGACCTTAACTAACTCCCAAGTGTCTAAATATTCTAACAAACTAGTCTATATATATGTCAGTCTTCAACTTATACATACATTTATTTATTATTTTTAGCTGATATATGAGCATATAACAACATTCCTAAATCCAAATCCTTTTTCCATCTCAAGAAGTGAGGAACACATTTATTTATTATTTTTAGCTGATGTATAAACCTATAAGATCTTTATTAAATCCAAATCATTTTTACATTCAAAGAAGTCACGAATACATTTAGAAATACTTTTTAAAATTTCAATTTAAGAAAAACTATTTTTTTCAAAATATAAAGTTCAAAGATCTATGATTTCTTATGCATTCATCTTTCTTTGTTGATGTCATCACTCATTCCTCACTTTTTTCCTACTATCTTCTTTGTCTTGTTCTTACTAAGTTGTTCCGTTTTAGTGATCATTTTATTTAAACACTCAACTTCTACATTTTCTTGTGAGTGGTATGGGGAGATTTTTCTATGATTTATCATAAACTTACATTAAAACTTTTATGGGTGCAAACTTACATTAAAAATTCCATGGCATTGATCACTAATTATTTTTATTGTTAGGGGTAGCCAAATCTAGGGATGTTGTTTTGTATAGGAACTTTTCCATCACGTATTTAGTGCAATAGTCAATTGGCTATGCTTTATCCCATTTGGTTAAATATTCTCATATAGTGAAGACAATTGTCAATTGGATGTACTTTATCCCATTTCGTTAAATATTCTACTTGATGATGTATTCAACATGACTTGTTTTTCCTTTTGTATAAAATGGTCTTACTAAGTCCATTACCAAAGTATCAAATGGAAGACTTTAATTGATGGACTACAAAAACATTTCATATATTTGTTTCTCCATTTCCAATTCCATGTCTCTTGCGTTTGTTATGAGCATCATTGTGAGAAAGGAGGAACACAAAATTTGGGAATTAGAGATACTGGGCTAGTTGAGCTCAAGAGAGTGCCATTTTGAGTGATTTTATGATGGATGATGAATAATATGGAGAGGGCATAGCGTTTGTTAAAATTTGGAATTATCACTGATAGAATAAGTCCAAGAACATAGTCATAGCATAATAGTGGTACTTGTGAAAACACATTGTAAATGCATACCCTTGTATATGTAATCTAAAATCTGAATGAGAGTGAGTAGACATTTTATGCATATTCTGTGGTTCTTTGAGATTGTCTTGAGTATGATTTTGTGGTTTTCTTGCATCACATATTTGTGGATTGAGTCTTGCATGTTAAATTTAATTAGGGTTCACAACCTACTATTGTTGTATCACAATATAATAATCCATTCTCCATTATTGAAGGCACACATTGACGATAAGAGGCCTCAAAAAAACTTGATAACCAATGGGATTGATACTAGGTGATCCATATTGTATAGTTAAAGGAGGAGTAATTGTGGAAGGAAATGGTACTTGATACTTAGAAAATTTTGAACTAATTAGCTATGCCATTCCTTAAAATAATAGGGATTTCCCAGAGTTGATCGAAGCCTAACTAGAA
Source organism: Picea glauca (assembly GCA_000966675.3). Classification (NCBI taxonomy): domain Eukaryota; kingdom Viridiplantae; phylum Streptophyta; class Pinopsida; order Pinales; family Pinaceae; genus Picea; species Picea glauca. The sequence continues at coordinate 245,667 of JZKD02S1621445.1, read as the reverse complement.
ATGAGAGGATACATACATTGATAATGTCAACAACAAACAAAAAATATTTAATAATGGATGGAATGGGGTAGGAACGAGTGATTGTGCTCATGATGGAATGGGATGTGAACCAAGAGATGAGGAATGGCACTTTAAGGTCGTTAGAAGGAGCACCATATATCATAAAAGAGGAGTTTTCATTAGGAGTGGATAGTTAGACAATCATTAAATACCATGGTTGTGTCATCTCTTCAAAATCACATGAATAACGTATAATATACCAATTTGATAAAATAATGACTCTACCCTATGAGTATGAGAATTAAATATTGATGAGCTTCATCTATGAGTATGAGAATTAAATATTAATAAGCTACTAGAGTGATCACTCTTAATTTGACACATACAGAATGATAGGCTCAAGAGATGTGAAGAGGAATATTAATGTACTTGAACAAAATATCAACATAAGGATATTCCACTATAATAACATAACATGCAATTTCACATAAATAACAATTACAAAAAAAAATGGGACATAAATCTATTACCTTTCATTAATTATAAGAATAAAAGTAAAGATTTTTACTTTTAAAAAAAATACTTTTTATTTTTTAAAACTAGATTATTTCTCTTATTCTTCATAACATAAATTGATAATTTTAAAATTATAATTTCTAAGTATTTGCAACTAAAGACATCGGAATTTTAAATAATCGATACATATTTAAAATCGATTTATAATGATAAATTGATACATCGTGTGAAAAGAAAAGTTTCTAGGCCAGGCTCGTCGCTTTGGTGAACAAAATGATAAATTGAATACACGACATGATTGTATTATTTTATGTGGCGTGTCTATTTATTCGAGGACAGAGTGCATATCACATTTTTGTTGTTTTCAGGAGAACCAAACATAGGTGCACTCGCATGCTCCAAGCTCCAGCAAAAATGGAATGTACCGATAATCCAGAAGAAAAGATCGATTGATCTTGCCCGGCAAATTGAAGACAAAATAATTTTCCATGATTAGAATCTAAATGGAGGAACAGTCAGGAACCATTAGAATCTAAATGTGGACGGAAAGACAAAACTCTTTGTCTTGTCATGAGGGAGAATTCCAGAGAGCACTGTGTAGACAAAACTGTTGGTCTTGTCATGAAGGAATTCGAGAGAGCATTGTCTAGTCATGACTTGACCTGATTAGACAGCGAAGGCTGAAGACATTTATTCGCATCAGCCTTTAGACAGCGAAGGCTGATCGATTTTGTTTCGCAAGAAGTGGGCCTTTATGCAAATCATCATTCATGTTGTATGTGAAAGCATAGTTATCTTAGAATTTGATAAGTTGAAAAAAAAGTATTGAACTTTTTCAGTTCTAAAAAAATTCTAAATTATATTTACATATTATTGCACATAAAATAGGAAGGTGTAATTAACTATGGGAGATATATTAAGATGGGTTAAACAAATATTTCATGGTTTTAAAAAATATTTATTATGATGATAATTAATGTTTATTGGACTTTAAGAAGGTAAGGGATTATTTGTAATTCATTATAATTTTATTTATGTGTTAAAAAACATTAAGAAAAGTTTTTTAAGATCACCATAGTTTTGTTGAATTAAAAAGTTAACACTATTGGTAGTGTGACAAATCTATTGAAATTGAATTCTAATTTGATTATATGTTGGACAATTTAAGAGAAATTGTTTTTCATCTTCAACCTTCTTAATCTCACACATATAACAAACTCTATAATATACAAATACTTATAAATTAAAAAATATTTTATATATTAAATGAAAAATAATA
>JZKD02S1621445.1:211831-223892 GCA_000966675.3 Picea glauca | reverse complement strand
GATAGTGTTTTAATATTTACGCAAATTTTCCCTTGACAGACGCATGCATATGCGAGTTGTCATTAGGGGGCATAGAGACGTGGTTTTTTCTTAAACAATCGCATACATCATCCTTAAGTTCTTGTTTGTTGAGTTTTTTGTTTGTTGGGTAATTTTTTATGGTTGTTGGGTCTTCTTGGGTCTCTCTTATAACTGCTAAGTGCTTGCAGAGTGATACAAAACCTTTATTTGGTTGAATTTTCAAGCGATTTTCTTTCTCATCATCTTTTTCATTGGTTGTTCTTGCATCTCAGGATGAGTGTTTGATTCTTGATATCCTACTTGGTTTGTCTCTTTTTGTTTACAATAGAGTTTATATATCAAGTTCTTGTTTAGTCCTTGCATTTTCATTTCTTTATATTGAAAATACAAGAAATATATTTTTCATTATAGGATTTGATCTTTTGGGTTTTTATTATTGATATTGATACATGGATGGAGAAATTCCATCTTATTTGAAATTGCAAAGGTGAATTGAAAGTTTCATTTTTGAAAAGATTACCATTTATTGAGAATTGAAGTTAGGACTTTGCATTATATTCATATTCATTTCTTTTCTTGCTGAGTCATAACACCATCAATTTCACAACCACATATTTTGAGTAAAAAAATCCACTAACAGTAACGTTGATAAATTTAAAATTGATTAGAAATGATTTTATTTTCCATGGTGTACAAACTAGCTTAATTTTTAGAGGGTTGGAATAGGATTTTGTGAGTAAACTTCTCCAAGGTTATTAAACTCAACATATGTGTTTGACTAAGGGAGTGATAAAATCCATTGTATCATTGGTGACATCGGGATGATCTGCTCACACTAGAGTTATGCATGAGGTCGCATGAGGTTGGTTGAGGAGATATCCCTCCAATAACTTCTTAGCATCAGAGCTATTTCTGGGGATCTATTCATATATGGGGGTCTTTCCAAATAACTTTACCATTTGTGAGAGGCAATGCTTTTGATACTTCAGGATTTGTTACCTTTCCCATATGGTGGACCTGACTTACGATTGTTTGTATGCGCATTGGTTATATCATGGTGGCTTAGTTTCTTGACATAGGTAGCCATATAGGTTACTTGCGGGGGTTATTCTGCATGTACCCTATGTCAGATAAGGGTTGGACAACACAAAATTTTTATGAAGGATTACCTCTCTGAGGGGATATGACTGACTACCTTGTTAGGCCCATGAGAGCCCTTATAACTGATTCTGATACCTCCAATATTTTGAAGGGAGTCTCGATCCCCTCTTGGGAGAGGCATATATACATTAGTGAGGGGGTCCCCTTTCAACCATTGTATCATGTTTGTGTGCATATTGGTCTTTTTGTTTATTTTTGTGTTCTCTTTGATTGATTAGTTGGCCTTAAATTTTTTTATTGCATCGTGAGTCTTCATTGCTATTGTTATTGGAACCCCTGTGACTTCCTCAATTAGCGCTACTCAACCAATACAATTTTCTCATTCCATGGGAAAAAATATTTTTGTGTTTCCTAGTGGTATGAAAAATCATGATACTTAGTCGACACCTTAGGCCTCTAATCATGTTTTTCTTGATATGTCATACATGTCTTCACACTTTCCATCCTTTGCGTCGCTTTCTTATGTGAATCCTAATTTTTGGTCTGGGGGCATGATGCCTCTTTATTCTCCATTTTCGTTTGATGGGAGTCATATCCCTCATTGAACTCTCATGGTGGGAGGTTGAAATATTCCTTCCCATAGATCCAATCCTAGCTTCACTTTTCTAGGAGAAAGTGCTCAAATGGGCGATAATTCTACTTATTACAGTCCATCCAGTTATCGTTATTCCATTATGTTGGTTCCTACGAATGATTTTCCCATGAAATATCAGCATATGTCCTTTGGATTTTCATCTGGCGGGGTTGAGTTTTATAGTATGGGAAACCCCCTTCACAAAGTTCCTTCATCTGGGCGAAACATCTATCCTCACATGAGTACCCGTTTTCATGTTGCTTTCTCTTCACAAGAGGATTCCTCGGTGACGATGCCCTTACACCCCTTTATGAATTAGTTTGTAGGAGGATACTATCCTGCCAGATAGGGCCATGTTGTATACCGAGTCAATAGCACTTGTTTATGTAAACACATAAAATAAATCATCATCATATCCATAATCCCTCATAATCATAATCAAACAGCCAATAGTATAATAATTTGGATCACTTGCAAGCAAGTGTCCTCAAACAATAAGTTTGCTTAGTGCACGCAAGAGAGGGATATTACACACAAACCCTCTTGGACTAAACGTTGTCCCAAAGTTTCACATTATATAAGTGCCAAAATAATGTGTATCACAATATCATAAGTATATATATCAAACAAAAATGGAAACTGTTGGCGCATATCATATGCATCCTCCCAGGTCGTCGAGTGTGGACTATAGTTGTCCCATTGGACCTTGACTTGATCTATTGTTCGATGTCATAGCTTTTGAATATGATGATCTAGGATGCAGATCGACTCAGTTGTGAGAGCATACTCATCTAATACCTGCAAGGAACTCATGTCAATAACATTTGTAGGATCACTAATATAATTTCTCAAAACAAATATGTGAAAAACATTGTACATACGCCTCAAAGAATCAGGCAAGGCTAGTCGATAGGCCACAAGCCCCTTCCATTCCACAATTCTCGAAATTTCCCATGAAAATAAGAGAGAGTTTATCTACCTTTACAAACTTGATAAAACTCTTATGCAATTTCACCTGCAAGAAGACTCAATCACCAAGTTCGTAACTATGGTCGACATGGTGCACATCAACATAACTCTTCTGTCGATACAACGCTTCTTTGATCCTTTGTCCTATTGTTTGAATTTGATATTCCATTTCTTGGATCTCTTATGGTCCCACGAGGACCCTATCCTCAAGCCGATCCCAACTCAAAGGCATCGGACATGGTCGTCCATAAAGAAAATCGAAAGGCGCCATCTTAATGTTGCTTTGGTAACTGTTTTTATATGCAAATTATACTAGTGGAAAAAATTCTTCCCAATGCTTATGTTGGTCCATCACGTACATGCACAACATGTTTTCCAAGATTTGGTTTTTTCGTTCAGTCCACTTATCTGTCTCCGGGTGATACATAGTACTAAAGTTAACTTGGGTTCCCAAGGCCTCTTGGAAAATAGTCCAAAATCGTTCAGTAAACACCGATCGTCGATCAGATATAATCCTCTTAGGAATTCCTTGTAGTCTCACAATATGAATGATGAAAACTCTAGCTATGTTAGGTGCCTAATGCGTGGTATGCACAAGAATAAAATGAGCACTCTTCGTCAGAGGTTCGACTACCACAAAAATCGAGTCGTGTCTCCTTGATGTCATTAGCAAACCAACAATGAAATCCATCGAAATGACCTCCCATTTAGATTCTGGAATAACGTGTGCTTGTATTAATCTTGCTCGATGTCTATGGTCAACCTTTATGTGCTGACATTCTAGATATCTCGCCACATAGTTGACTATGTGTGCCTTCATTCCCTTCCAAAAGAATAAGGGTTTAAGGTTTTTCCTCATCTTCGTGACCCCCGGGTGAGCCATGTACACTACTATGTGAGCCTTGTTTAGGATCAAACTCCTCAACTCATCGTTCGGTGGCACGCAAATTCGATTTTTAAATATCAATAATCCATCGTCGTCGAATGTAAATCCTTCAAATCTTGGTACCATCATTGTGTTTTTTTTGATAAAATCCTTGACCTCTTTGTACTAGTCATCATCGCGCTATAAATTTAGAATCTTTTCACGTAGATTTGTCTGAAGAGGCAACAACGAAAATATGTGTGGTCTCCCACTCAATGCATTCGCCACTTGGTTCATTGTTCCCTTTATGTAAGTAATCTCAAAATCATACTCGCTAAGCAATTCCAACCAACGTCGTTGTCACATGTTGAGGTTACTTTGCATAAAAATCTGTTGTAGTCCACAGTGGTCCATTTTTAGCTCAAATTTTCATCAAATAAGGTAGTGTCTCCAAACCTTCAAGGTATATACAATGGCTAAAAACTTCAAATCGTGTGTCGCATAGTTCTCCTCATGCCCTCTCAACTTCCTTGAGATGTAAGCAATCACTCGACCATCTTGCATCAAGACTTCTCCTAAGACTTCCTTGGATGCGTCAGTGCATACCAAGAAGTGTGCGTCCATGTAAGGGACCTTTAGTATCAGTGTTGTTGTGAAGAGATCTTTGAGCCTCCGAAAGGTTTCCGAACATTTCTCGGTCCAAACAAACTTCTTTTTCTTCTTCTTCAATTCCATGATCGGATTTGCTATCCTCAAAAATCCCTCAATGAACCGTCGATAATATCTTGCTAAACCCTTGAAGCTACACACTTCCGGCACATTCGTCGGTGCAACCTTTCCATAATAGCCTCGAAGTTTGCTGGATCTATGGTGATACATTCGTCGGAGATGACATGCCCTAAGTAGTGAATCTTCGATTGATAAAACAAGCATTTAGACAATTTCGCATAAAATTTGTTCTCTCGCAAACACTATAGTAGTAAGCGCAAGTTCTCGTCATGTTCCTCCATCATGCAAGAGTAATTCAAAATATCGTCAATTAATAATTGTACGAACTTTCCACGTACTCGTGGAACACCCCATTCATCAAACTCATAAATGCTCCTGGGGCGTTCGTCATTCCAAATGGTAAAACAATAAACTCGTAATGTCCAAACCTCATCTTAAAGGCGGTCTTAGGGATGTCATCCTCCTTGATTCGTAACTGGTGATACCCTGATTTTAGGTCAATCTTTGAAAACACCATCACATCATTCATATGATCAAATAGATCATCAATCCTCGACAACAAATACTGATTCTTGATCATTTCCTTGTTCAATTAACGGTAGCCAATGGAGAGTCTCCACGACCCATCCTTCTTTCATATGAAAATAATAGGAACGCCCCACGGTGACACACTTGGACGTATAAGTCTTAGGTCCAACAAATGCTTCAGTTTCATTCTCAACTCCTGTAACTCCAGGGTTGGCATCTGATATGGAGTTCTCTCTATCAATTCAGTCTTGGGTTTTAGCTCTATGGTAAACTCCAATTCCCTCTATGGTGGCATCCTAGGTAACTTCTCTAAGAAGACGTTTGTGAAATCTCTCACCACCGAAATATTTTCTAGACCTTTCGTTACTCCCTTCTTGTTTAATTCAAGGATCACATAAATCTTACATCCCTTCAGAATGCTCTTCTGTAGCTGCAAGGAAGAGATGGACCTCAAGGAAACTCCCTGGTTTCGACCTACAATCATGCGTCTTTGTCTCTCATCATCGACCAAGCTCAATTGTTTCGTCTTATAGTTGAGTATCACCTCATGCACATTCCAACTAGTTCATACCGATCAGGACGTCATAAGATCCCAAGATCATGACATACAAGCTGGCCCTGATGAAAAAATCTCCCAGGTTAAGGGTACAAACTGTAACCTTCCCTCCAGCCTTGTGTTTTTCTCCTCTGTAAGGAGTCTATCGCTGAGGTACTAGTCATCGAGGTGTAGTTAAAGTGGATCCTCTTAGGAAGCCACAATATACTGACATCTGACTAGCTGGTGTTTGATACTGTTGCGCCTCCTCCCCTAACACCCCATCGTCTGCCTCCACGACATCCTCTAACCATGATTACCTGCATGAATACAAATCAAATTAATTAGCAACCATATAATCAAAAATAAAATCAACAAAATTCATAGTAATCCCAAGTCGCGAGTCGAATCCGCTCTAATACCATATGTAATGACCCCAATCGGTATGACTACAAACAAAGAAAAAAGTGCATTTTTTTTTTCAGGCAGGAAGGAAATGCCGACATCCATTAAACCACACAACTTGATGAAGGCCATGCATGAAGATCAGGAAACATACAACAACAACTCTACACACTAGCACATCGAGCAACTAGGTGAAGCATGCATAATTAAAAAAGAAAAAATGACTACTCACCCGACACAACCCGAAAACACATACCAGCTAAAGGACATCATCCAAAATCCCAACACAATGACCTCGACAACCAGTAACTAGAAACCTATAAGGCGTGCAAAACCAAATGCATGAAGGCATTACAACCCAAGCACCAACATCAACTACAACGAACAAATGCCAACGACGGGAAGCATAGGCTACGACAAGGTTATTGTTAGAATCTATCCATCATGGCACACAGTGATCCCCTCATCATGAATCATGATGCCCCAAGGTTATAGTCATGATGGTAACACTGATGCAACCTAACACACCTAGAAATAAACTGACAAAAATACGTAAAGACTATACCCACGCACCCAAGCAACAGTTGACGAGATGCAAGGTGACATCACACAAATTAGGTTGTGCAAGGTGTTAAACTATTATGTCATTAACCCATAACCCATTAACTATTAATCATCATGTCCAAGTGTGAAAGAGTGAACTATTATCGACAACATTTAATCTATTTATGCAGAAGTTAAAGGACCGATGTGTAAGACGGATAAATGAACTATCGCTATATAAAGAAAAACAATTAGGCTATGGTTTGCATAAGTCATAAGATGTATATAATACCATGGACACATAAAGGAAATAATTCTAAGGATAGTAAGGATATCCACCTTCCTTGGAACCAATCTTTTTAAAACTATTCAACATTTAATCTCTACAGGAAAGTTTCATTGTGTAATTATATTAAATGAAACTTTACTCTCTACAAATAATTGTCTACCAGGAAAATCGTTGTGAGATTATAATCGGAATGGAATTTCAACTATATAATAAATTTTTGTGTGGAAGTTTCGTTGGGTTAAATACATTTAAAAAAAAATTAAACTTTGCAACTATATGGTTGTCCTGTGCAATTCCCTAACTAGATTCACTGTATTTTCACATCACCAGGTATAGTTGTCCTTAATCTCCCAATTCATTGTTGTCTTTTAATATTATTTTTAATGTCTTTTAATACATAATGTTGTCAAAGGAATTAACAAAATAAGAATTTAACAGTGAGTTAATGATACAATTAGTTGTCTATTTAAAGGAATTAACAACATTGTTGTCTATAAATTAGGAAGTAACCAAATCGTTGTTTAACAATATGATAGAAGTCACCATCTATTAACAACTTCTTGTCATATATAGTCATACAAGTCTATCCTTTGTTAGCTAAATACATGGTCATCTATAATGGACTACATGAGCCTATTATATATATAAAAGAAAACACAGTAAATATGCTACTCATATACATGAGCTTGTTGCATAAATAAAAGAAAATGTAGTAAATGTGTTTTAGTGTCACTGTATAATTAACTACATGAGCTTGTTGTATATATATAAAGTAAATCATAGTAAACATGCTACCCATATACAGTAAAAGAAAACCTAGTAAATACGCTACCCATATACATAGAAATATGCTACCCATTATCGAGAGGATACACAACCCATTGCACACTCCATTACACAATAATTACGCCCACCATTATCGACATAAAAGAAATAAATTCACCCAACCAATTACACAGTCAAACGCATCAATCAAATCGATGTCCTTCATAAATTTCGAGGATATCGTTGTTGAATACAAACAATATCAATTTCGTGATGTGAACATGAGCAAAGCGATTTTGAGGTGCTTAAAAGAATTTCGATTGAACTGTCTAGATTAAGAATTAAACTATCCAAATAAGAAAATCACAGAGTTGAAAAAGGTCATGAATGTTGAGTTAAAAAGGAAGGCACCGAGTTAAACATGGTAAATTCGCTTCCTCTTTTTTTAAAAAGGGAGATAAAACTGAAACAAAAATACATAGGTGGGAATCGCTCTATAAAATTTCACTACATACTAAAACAAAGATACTGCAACTAAATGAAAAGGGTAGCCAATCCATCCATGGGCTACCTACGAATAGGTCACCAGCTGCGAATCCTCGACGAATTTGTTGTCAAGATGGTGTGTGTTTAGGGCAATTCCAAAATCATGGTCAGGCATTAAAAAGGGGGTGCAATGTGCATTGATTTTTAGCCAAATAAAAACATAGGCTAAATCGTGGTTTGAAAATGTTGGTTTAATAAATTCATTGTCCAGAAAATTGCTAGATCAATAAAATCATGGTTCAAACAACAAATAAAAAGTGGTTACAATATAAAAGTTTTATTGCTAGTAAAACAAATTCAAGGGGGCGCAAGAAATGGTTGGATCAATAGTAAAACAAAATCATCCATATCAATGTTGTCACATTAAAACACAGTCAACATATACATTAAAATGTTGTCAATCACATAATAACAACATTGATATTTGATCCATCAAAGAGCTCGGAACTATCATTAAAATCGTAGAGAATAAAGTGCCCTCCAAAAATGTAGAGGTGGTATTAAAAATGCAAAGAGTATTAAGTTGGTCGCAGAGAGAAATGATAAACAGTGTCCAGAGAGTAGTAAGGTAGATGGTTAGGAAAAAGTTATGTTTTTATCATCATCCACACACAGAAAAGTAGGGCATTAGAATCTATAGGTCTATTAACATCTAAGTGACGACAATCGATTCAGCACCTGGATGACTGCTCAGGCATGGACTGATGATCTAGGGATACAGACGAAAGATAAAGCATAATATCTTCATAATAATTAATAAAACAAAACAGAATAGTCATAATAATCAGGGATTGGATTGCTAATGAAATCAATTCAAGGAAACAATCGTAAAGCTATGATGACTTTAAGTTCTCGATTAAAAACATTCAGTATAAAACATTTATTTACACAATAGAAGTGCAGTAATGAAAGCGCAAGAGTAATAATATAACACCATTCAAATAAACACATGTGTACCATAGCCCAAGGCGATAGGTCCGAGTCATTTTCCCACGCGTGCTTCGTCCATCTCCCTCTTTCCAACTGATGTGACTTCATCGGTACCTCCCATTCAATGCTATGGGTATCCTTCTGCCCCCTGATCCCCCAAAGCCACAATGGGGCGACTCACACTAAACCATAGAACCACTAGCACCCATCTCACCTCGTAAGGTCGAGCTACCACTCGTTACCCGAGTTGGGTATCCCAACTCCCACAGGATAAGTCAGTCAAAACAAAAAATTCTGCAACGTAATGTTACGCATAAAATATGAGATCCTTACTCCTCCTCCTCCATTCTTTTTATAAAGTTTTTAAGTAATTGCTTTCCCAAATTCCCATTTAATTTATTTTTCATTAAATTAGTTCATAAAAACCTCCCCCATACACATTTCACCCATCCCTCTAGTTGCACCAAAAATAATTTCATTAATGATTTACTTATTCCTATTTCTTTTAAGTTTCCCTCTTTTCCCTTTTTATCTAAAACTCAAATTAGCAAGTGTAGAAAAACCACCTTTTACTCCTTTTTCTTTTTAATTAATAAAATTTAATTAACATATGGAAAATAACAATCATTCCCCTTCTAAAATCTTAATCGAACAAAGTAATTTGATTTTAATAAATTAATTGAATTTCTTACCCCCTTTTCATCACATGTTTAATTGTGATTATTTTTCAACCAAAAGTGTCACTTAGACCTAAATTTTAATTTCCTAGGTTGTGCGACATTTTTATTAGGGAAAAAGTGTTTTTAAATCTTACTTGACAAATCATTCGTTCTAAGGCCATCTAGTTTTATTCACTTATAACATAGTTACCAACTTAATGAGAACTGTGTCCTCAAAACGAGAACTCTCACCCAAAAAACCCATATTTTTCCAAAACAAACATGAAAATCAACACCCAAATCAAAAAGTGGTGCTATCGGTAGCACCATTTTTTCAAGCGTTGTCAAAATTACAAGATTTTTCAAACATGGCCTTCAAAACGCATACAATAGCTCATAAAAACCTTCAAATCGACACCTAAATAAAAAAATGATGTTACAATTTTTTTTTTCTTTTTTTTCAAAACGTTAAATTTATAGATATTTTGAAATAATATTTTTAGTATTGAGTACCATTAACACCAAAACATCAAAATCAACCATCAAATTGAAATGTACTTCTACTGATAGAACCCATTTCAAAATTGGGGTATTAAAACGACATTTTTTTAAAGTGATAATCAAAATCAAATAATCATCAAATCAACCCTTAAATGATTACTTTTTAAATCTCAGTTTATCAATCCAAACACAACATAATACATAATACCATGAAAACAATACATTTAGAAATATATAATCAAAATCCAAATTTGGAAAAAAAAAACATTAAAAAAAAAGTGGACAAAAACAAAAACTAAAAAAAATTTGAAAAAAATTGAAAATTTTCCCACAATAATTTTTAGAACATATATATTTGTTTCTAAAACAAAATAGTAAAAAATTCATTAAAACATAAAAAAAAAAAAAAAATTATGAAAAAAAAAAGTAGTAAAATCATCTCAAAATTAAAAAAAATCTAAAAACAAATCTCTCTTTCTATCTCTCCCTCTCTCTTTCTCTATATATATATATATAAATTAATATATATATATATATAGATTAAGTTAAAAGGAGGTGTATCCTTCTATATTAAGTGGCCAAAAAAAGTACAATTGTTTTGAGGCTGCCATTTGTGGCGTCATTTTATCGGAAACTAGCACATCTGGCAGCCAATGTTGTTCCAACCAAAAGTGGGCAGTCTGCCATCTGTCTTACCCATAGGAAACCAAGGCAAGTGGAATTCCATAGTCTAAATTGTGTCCATGGTTTTACAGTGAGAACCTAGAAGCCTAAGGCATAGCCTTGAGGAGTAAAACTAAACTAAACAGAAGCATAACCATGGTGATTACCTAGTGGCGATGTTGGCCTCGTCCTCTTGTTCTCCTCCTCTAGCTGGAATCATGAACAACTGCGCATAGGTTGGGAATTTATGCCCTACTAGGGCATTGGAAAACACGTCAAAAAGCATGTCCAGTTGTTGGCTCATGAGTAGGAAACGATGGACTTGGTTCGTCATCTGTCCCCGCAAATCAAACAAGAGCTCCAAGTGATCCTAGTGGAGGAAAGGTGGCCAGACATGCAACTGCTCATGCATGGATGAAATGGGAGGTGGCAACATGACCTTGCCACCCTCCCTCCTCATGCCTCCCAGCCTGTTCTCCTCAGCCTCAATTTGGATTGCCTCCCCTTGTTGTTCTTCGTCTGCTCCTTCATCCTCACTGCTTCCCTTCCCTGTGTCCAAGGTGTTTCTAGCCTCGGTTGTGGCCACCTGAGGGGCCATTTCTTCCAGTATGTCCTCGTCTATGTAGCAGGTGGGGAAGTCATCATAATTATCTGCTCCTCTATCGCTCTGTGGTTTCTTCCTAGAGGCTATTAAAGTGTCTTTTTCTAGAAAATGATTCATGGGTTGCCAATTATCGGGTAAAAGGAATAAAAGATGCTTTGGAGGAGCTTAAATTGACTTCTCTGGGAAAATATCCTCCACATATGCCATGGGAGGGAATCTGGCCTCATTTTCTCTATGTGCAAAATGGGTGGGAGCCAGCAAGAGCACTCGCTCCATTCGTTGTAACCTCTGATGGTGAGCGGAATGGGTATACCAGACAGAACCACAACGTGGTTTCCCTCTTTCTCAAGGCAACAGAGTGAAAGAGCGGTTTGTAAAAATGCAGAGGGTAGTTCGATTAATGCACCAAAGCTCGCAATTGCAGTGATGGTGCAAGGAAAAAATGAACTGAGTGCATCCATGTCTCAGCCCATTCAAAAGTGGAGGGAGCGAAAGGACATCCTCCTCCATTAACTCTATAACCTTGACTACTTGAAGGACCAGACTATTCCCGTGAGGGAGAGATCCCTTGTCTCGAGAACGACGGTTAGGGCCATCTCCCATCTTTAATGCTGAGAGGATGGGGTTCAGCCTACTGCATTTAGGGCTAGGCCCGGTGCCCTTCCAGGTGTCTGGAATATTCGACGTGCCACCCCATCCGGGGATAAAATAAAAAAAATATAAGCAAAACATTAAAATCCAAAAAATTTAATTGCAAATGAAAAAAAAAAAAAA
>JZKD02S1621445.1:197766-210603 GCA_000966675.3 Picea glauca | reverse complement strand
TTGCTTTTTATTTATTTTTCTTTCTTTTTAAATTTCAATTCTTTTATTTTTCTTAATTTTTTTTTAGTTTTAATTTATCAAAAAAAAATTCAATTATATTTTTTTTGCTAAATGTTTAAAAATATTGTTATTTAACTACAATGATTTTCTATCTATTAAAGTAAAGGTACAAAATTGTGTTAAAAAATATATTTTCCACTATATTTTAAAAAGTATGGAACCAAAAATTCACTAAGGAGATGAAAAATCGTATTTTCAAAAATATAAATGGTAAAAGATATTTTAAGATCGAAAAAAGCATGGAAAAATGTCTAAAAACACTCTTGATGAAAACAAAACAAAAAAATTTGAAAATAAATGAAAAAACAAGGATTTAAAAAAAAAAAAAAGTGGAAACAATATGTATGAAAAAAATTAAAATATCAAGAAACCACCTAAAAATGGAAGGGGGTGCTACCGGTAGTACCATTTTTAAAAATGTGGTAAAAAACTTGACCCCCCCAAAAATGAGAACTCTGTAGATTTCTCGTTAAGTTGGTAACTATGGTTTATCAGTTGAAAACGCGACGTGCCCTTTAGGACGCTCTAGGTGCTCCAAGGGTGCCACTCGCCTCTCTCAATTTTCATTGTGTGATGTGCCCTTCAGGACACACTACGTCTTCCAAGGGTGCCACTCGCCTCTTTCCATTTTAATTGCATGATGTTCCCTTAACGACGCACTACGTGCTCCAAGGGTGCCACTCACCTCTTCCTGTTTTCATTGTGTGACGTGTCCTTCAGGACGCACTACATTTTGCAAGGGTTCCACTCGCCTCTTGAATGACTTGGTACGCATAAAAAACCCATGGATTCAATACTCTGTCACATGATTTTATGGGAAACTAAGGGCCTCTAAGGAATAAGGCTCCCACCTTATTGCACGCCCCTTAAAATCATCGTGAGCGACTGTCGCAGTATACCCTCACAACATCGTGGGTCTTCTCGAACAAGGTGATTGTTAACCTACAGTTTGAGACACAATGAAAGTTCTAGTAGGTTGTGGCAGGGATGTTTTCCATACCTCTCCCTCAAAATATCTGGTGGTCGTGCATGACCCCTCTACTCTACATGTGAGTCTCATCGGCAAGCTAAAGTCAGCCTGCAACATCAACAAATCATGTCAGCAATAATAATTAGTCATCATAACATCTAATCATATGTACATATGTCATATCAACAACAATCAAACCCCAACAGTACACTCCCTAACTCAATTCAGAGTCCAAGGGGTTTCATCGATACATCTACATCCTCGAGGTCCAAATTCCTACACACTCAGGAGAACCCAGTCGACAACACCTGTCTATATAAACACACAAAATAACACATCATAATATCAGTAATGCCTCATAACCAGAATTAAATGACCAATATTATAATAATCTGGATCACTTGCAAGCAAGTGTCCTCAAAGAATAAGTTCGTTGAGTGTGTGCAAGAGTGGGATGTTACAACATAGAGCTTAAAAATATGTGTATATATATATAACATATAATTATATATGTTATAACAAATAACAAAATCCACGATGTATATGGTGGTCTATGGGAATGGAACCCTCGACTCACCAAATTTAGCAAAGGCCTAAAACACCTCCCCTAACCAACTATCCACCAATCTTAGTTGGTTACAATACATGCTAATTATAATTAAAGTCAACCACTAATTTCAGAATTTGGTTACATAACCAACCAAATCGCACTTAATGTATGCCATAAATTTTGGAAAGAAGGTTAGGGGAGCACCTTATTTAATAATGTGCAACCCAACACATTGTACACACAATTTCATGCATAGTTTTTCCTCGTAATGCATGTCTAGGGCACAAGTCACTTGAGGTAACACAGTAAAGCATGTCAATGGGTACCTTGACATAATTTCAAAGATTTATATCAATTTTGCACGATTGTTTGCCCGTAATTTAACGATGCACTCTATTTCTGCATTTGAACATCATATTTTTGGAGTGTCTTTAAAATTGTGTTTTTGTAAGCCTATATTGTAATGTAATTTGCAATTTTTAGATGATAAAGAATAGCCATATTTTTTAACGGGACTTTGGAGAGGTAGTTATGTATGTCAATTATGTAACACCCATCCAGGATGTTAAACAATTAATCTTTCATTTTATACATACACAATAAAAACTTTGCTTTAACATAATTTCATTTCATTTACACAATTCTTCTACATTTCCTCAACGATAAATCTAAATATCATGTTGAAATAAGTAATAGATTAACTCTAAGATTTGCAACTTAAAACAAAAGTATATACAAAATATCAACAACAAATACCACTGAAAAATACCTCTTACTTAGTTTCCCAGAGTGAAACAACAGAATCCTCCCTACCAACTAGGAGTCTAGTTGTCTTCCTAGCTCCAAGAAACCTTTCAGCTTCATTTCCCTCCGTGCCCGTGACTCCAAGAACAACAAAGCACAAATGCTCAAAGAAAACTATCACAAGAATTATATCTTCCAAGAATTTCACAACCTTTCATTATGCTCAAACCTCTCCATCCTCCCCCTCCTCTCTACTTCTTCTCCCTATTTATCAAGTTTCCATACACACTTCCCCAAGTCTCCTCAACCACCCTCATTATTATCCATCAACCTCCCTTATCTAGATATTTAGGGAAAATATTAAAATAAAACTAAATATAAATGACTTGCATTAAACAATAATAAATAAAATAAAAAGTCTTTATTCTCATGCTAGCTAATAAATGTTATTTGATCATTTTCCCGAAAATGTACATAACCCCTCACCCTGCTCATTTAATTCATCACACCCACCATCTATCAAAGTCAATAAAGTATTTTATGCTCCTAGATATTTGTATGCAATATAATTTACATATTCAATAAACATTCAATTAAATAGTTAATAATTTCCTTTAATAATTAATACATTAATTACTTATACTAGTGTACATGGGTAGGGTATGTGTGCGTAGATAGCATACACATATCTCATGCATGTACTAACGATAAACAATTATTGCATCTAGTCCATAGTTCCTATAAGATCACCAAGACATGTAGGACAACAAATCGAGTGATGCATCATTTAATAATCTTAATGAACTAAATTACACCAATTTATCAATTACTCATTCTCACACTTAAAATATCATTAGGAAATCAAAGAGTGTTTTAAACATGGTAGGAACCAAGTGAGTAAACAATAGTGGCATCTCTAATCCCCAATCAGTATTCTCAACTTACATCGAAGCATCCTTCCTTCCTAACCTACTTCCATCTTCCATCCTATCCTTTCCTCTGTTGGACTAAGATGGAGCGTCAACTATACTGACCTAACTCTAGATAGAACCCGTAAGTGGAAGTGTTATACATCTCGACCAAGCTTCCCCAACAGGCAACTAGAAGTCGCCATCACACATCTAGGGGAGTGTGACTTTACACAACCCTCCCATGACTCCAAGTTTTGGAGGATACACGGTGGGAAATACCTCCACCCCTCCTCATACAACTACGATCAACACAACTAGCAGTCATCATCACATGTATAGAGGAGCATGACTTCACACAACCCTCCCACGACTCTAGGTTTCGGAGGATAAATGGTGGAAAATACTTCCACCCCTCCTCATAGAACTAGGGTCCACACCCTACATCGAGCCATACTATGAAACTACCTTTCTTAGAGTTATGTCATCAAACAAACACTCTGGGAAAGTTGTGTGTCCTGTCAAAACCACACTTACCACAAATCATAGCAATATTTTCATTCATAAATTTACAACTTATAACATACACTATCGTCTTGATGTCTATGACATCCATGTTACCTCATCATTGTAGTTGTTTGGCTATCCAGTAGCTCATCAACCTATAGGTTAGTTCACCAATAACTCATATCTATGTATATACATCATAATTTCATATAAGAATCCATATTTGTATTGGCGTTCAATTAAGAAATCTATGTTTATTTTTATCACATCTTGCATCTGTTATGCATTCACAACATAACTTTGAATCAATATACATGTACCCAAATTCCACTTCTTAATTTGCATGTCTAAACAAATCAAAGAGTTATCATCATCATGAGCATATAACAATGAAAATAATAATATGCAACACATAAATAGGTCCAGATGTACATTTGTCACATGTCTATATCAACATTGTTGAGTCCAAATATGTTTTAAGCAATGAATTACTAAGATGAGCAAAAAACACAGTTCTAACTACCTAAGGTCAAAATATGGGGCATTACAAATTATAAATATATTTTGAGTTCTTTTACTTTGTGTCATGTCATGCACATTTCAAGTTATTCATCAGTTTATGGGTTTATGGACAAGTAATACATTCACATGATATTTTGAAAATAGTCAAGCGATCTTCAATTTCTTGAATCTAGTCGGATGTTTATGTGTATTTAACAATTAATTGGAATCTAAGGATTTTTGGGCTGAATTAGTATCATAGTTTTATTGATATTTCAAACCAAGTTGGTATCAAAAATCATTTGGTATTTCCAGATCAACAAACCACACGACAAAGAGAATACACAAACAAAAAGAGTAGAAAACCAAAAACCAAAACTTGAAATCGAAATAAAAAAATGAAATATCATCTCTGCAAAAATTTAAAACAACGTATTTGAGATTTATACCTCTAGATCTGACTGCGTTGGTCATATATTGGGAAAACAAAATCATTTTTGAGTGATAAAAAAATGTTCATCATTGTAACAAACACCCTAGATGTAATGGAATAGTTCTCTCAACCCATAAATGTACATAAATGGCAGAAACCAGATATGAGTCAATACAACTTCTTTATATTGATCTACAATGGGAATAGGTCTTGACATGCACTCTAATACCATGTTCGACAACAAATGTATTCCAACAGAGGATGGACACCTTCAAGACCCACTTACACAACTAGATCAAAGATCAATACACTGATTTTTTGACATCGTAAAATGCATAGAAGGAAGCATCCACAACCCCAACTAATGTGGCCACTTGGAGCAATTTATTAATGCAAAACAAAAACTTTAGAGAGATATTTACAAGAGATCTTCTCACAATCGATCATCAGAAAATGACCCTCCATGCTCTTTAAATAAATATCATGGACCAATCGAGTGTTAAGATACAAATCAATGTAGCCATTAAGATAGAGGAGGATATGAACCATTAGATCACTCTATGTTAAGAAAATATCATGACCATCGAATTACATAACTACAAATGCATACTAAATAAACACATTGAGAAGCACAATTTTACCTAACGACACATTAGACCAATTTGACCTTAACTAACTCCTAAGTGTTTATATATCCTAACACACTAGTCTATATATATGTCAATCTTCAACTTATACATACATTTATTTATTATTTTTAGCTGATATATGAGCACATAACAACATTCCTAAATCCAAATCCTTTTTCCATCTCAAGAAGTGAGGAATACATTTATTTATTATTTTTAGCTGATGTATAAACCTATAAGATCTTTATTAAATCCAAATCATTTTTCCATTCAAAGAAGTCACGAATACATTTAGAAATACTTTTTAAAATTTCAATTTAGGAAAAACTATTTTTTTCAAAATATAAAGTTCAAATATCTATGATTTCTCATGTATTCATCTTTCTTTGTTGATGTCATCACTCATTCCTCAATCTTTTTCTGCTATCTTCTTTGTCTTGTTCTTACTAGGTTGTTCCTTTTTAGTGAGCATTTTATTTAAACACTCAACTTCTACATTTGCTTGTGAGTGGTATGGGGAGATTTTTCTATGATTTATCATAAACTTACGTTAAAACTTCTATGGGTGCAAACTTTCATTAAAAATTCCATGGCGTTGATCACTAATTATTTTTATTGTTAGGGGTAGCCAAATCTAGGGATGTTGTTTTGTATAGGAACTTTTCCACCACGTATTTAGTGCAATAGTCAATTAGCTATGCTTTATCCCATTTGGTTAAATATTCTCATATAGTGAAGAAAATTGTCAATTGGCTCTACTTTATCCCATTTCATTAAATATTGTACTTGATGATAGATTCAACATGACTTGTTTTTCCTTTTGTATAAAATGGTCTTACTAAGTCCATTACCAAAGTATCAAATGGAAGACTTGAATTGATGGACTACAAAAACATTTCATATATTTGTTTCTCCATTTCCAGTTCCATGTCTCTTGTGTTTGTTATGAGCATCATCGTGAGAAAGGAGGAACACAAACTTTGGGAATTAGAGATACTGGGCTAGTTGAGCTCAAGAGAGTGCCATTTTGAGTGATTTTATGATGGATGATGAATAATATGAAGAGGGCATAGCGTTTGTTAAAATTTTGAATTATCATTGATAGAATAAGTTTAAGAACATAGGCATAGCATAAGAGTGGTACTTGTGAAAACACATTGTAAATGCATACCCTTGTATATGTAATCTAAAATCTGAATGAGAGTGAGTAGACATTTTATGCATATTCTGTGGTTCTTGGAGATTGTGTTGAGTATGATTTTGTGGTTTTCTTGCATCACATATTTGTGGATTGAGTCTTGCATGTTAAATTTGATTAGGGTTCACAACCTACTAGTGTTGTATCACAATATAATAATCCGTTCTCCATTATTGACTGCACACGTTGACCATAAGAGGCCTCAAAAAAACTTGATAACCAATGGGATTGATACTAGGTGATCCATATTGTATAGTTAAAGGAGTAATTGTGGAAGGGAATGTTACTTGATACTTAGAAAATTTTGAACTAATTAGCTATGCCATTCCTTAAAATAATTGGGATTTCCCAGGGTTGATCGAAGCCTAAGTAGAAATGAGAGGATACATACATTGATAATGTCAACAACAAACAAAGAATATTTAATAATGGATGGAATGGGGTAAGAATGAGTGATTGTGCTCATGATGGAATGGGATGTGAACCAAGAGATGAGGAATGGTTCTTTAGGGTCATTAGAAGGAGCATCATATATCATAAAAGAGGAGTTTTCATTAGGAGTGGATAGTTAGACAATCATTAAATACCATGCTTGTGCCATCTCTTCCAAATCACATGAATAACGTATAATATACCAATTTGATAAAATAATGACTCTACCCTATGAGTATGAGAATTAAATATTAATGAGCTACCAAAGTGGTCGCCCTTAATTTGACACATATGGAATGATAGGCTCAAGGGATGTGAAGGGGAATATTAATGTACTTGAACAAAATATCAACATAAGGATATTTCACTATAATAGCATAACTTGAAATTTCACATAAATAACAATTACAAACAAAAAAAAATGGGACATAAATCTATTACCTTTCATTAATTATAAGAATAAAAGTAAAGCTTTTTACTTTCAAAAAAATACTTTTTATTTTTTAAAACTAAAAAATACTTTTTTATTTTTTAAAACTAGATTATTTCTCTTAATCTTCATAACATAAATTGATAATTTTAAATTTATAATTTCTAAGTATTTGCAACTAAAAGTCATCGGAATTTTAAATAATCGATACATATTTAAAATCGATTTATAATGATAAATTGATACATCGTGTGAAAAGAAAAGTTTCTAGGACATGATTGTATTATTTTATGTGGCGTGTCTATTTATGCGAGGACAGAGTGCATATCACATTTTTGTTGTTTTCAGTAGAACCAAACATAGGTGCACTCGCATGCTCCAATCTCCAGCAAAAATGGAATGTACCGAGAATCCTTAAGAAAAGATCGATTGATCTTGCCCCGCAAATAGTGTAAACATTAGAAGACAAAATAATTTTCCATCATTAGTATCTAAATGGAGGAACAGTCAGGAACCATTAGAATCTAAATGGAGGAACAGGACGGAAAGACAAAACTCTTGGTCTTGTCATGACTTGACTTGATTAGCATTGTCTAGTCATGACCTAATTAGACAGCGAAGGCTGAAGAAATTCATTTCGAAAGAAGTGGGCCTTTATGCAAATTATCATTCATGTTGTATGTGAAAGTATAGTTATCTTAGAATTTGATAAGTTGAAAAAAAAGTATTGAACTTTTTCAGTTCTTAAAAAAAACCATACGAAATTATATTTAGATATTATTGCACAGAAAGTAGGAAGGGGGTGCAATTATCATGGTTTTAAAAATTATTTATCATGATGATAATTAATGTTTATTGGATTTTAGTAAGGTGTAATTCATTACAATTTTATTTCTGTGTTGGAAAAGCATTAAGAAAAGCTTTTTAACATCGTCATAGTTTTGTTAAATTAAAAGGTTAACAAGATTGATAGTGTGACAAATCTATTGAAATTGAATTCTAGTTTAGGTATATGTTGGACAATCTAAGAAAAATTGTTTTTCATCTTCAACCCTCTTAATCTCACACAGATAACAAACTCTATAATATACAAATATAAATATAAATTAAAAAATATTCTATATAAAAAGAATGTTTTATATATTAAATGGAAAATAATAATTTTATATATAATATAAACATTTATATATATATATATATATATATATATATATATATATGTTTTACTTTACTTTACGTAACATATATAATTACTCATCTAAACTGTTAATCTATTAATTCATAATAGAAATAAAATCCGCTATGGTGAAAACATTTTTGATTAAATAACTTTTTGAATCAATATTTGGTTGAACAACTTTTTTTTTTCCTTGGAATCAATTTAGTAAAAATGTCTTATCTATCCCTCGTTGTAATTTAGCCTCTTGTCTCCAGGAAATTCAAATCAATAATTAAGCGAATACTCACTAAAATGTTCATTGAGAATGAACGAAAACATGAACAAAATAATTTTGAGAATGTGAACACTGCCATTAACAAGAAATTCAAATCAATAATTAAGCGAATACTCACTAAAATGTTCATTGAGAATGAACGAAAACATGAACAAAATAATTTTGAGAATGTGAACACTGCCATTATTTGTTTACAAATCCATAGTTAAGTGTGCTTGGACGGGTGCTGAATAGAGAATACTTAGGAGCGTTGCAGTTGAGCAGCAGACAAGAGAATAAGTGTGAGAATGTAGACTTAGACATTATCTGTTTAGAAATCCATAATTAAATGTGTTTGGACGGGTATTGAATAGAGAATACTTAGGAGCGTTGAAGTGTAGTACATCCATTGAGAATGAATGAAAACATGAATAAAATAAGTGTGAGAATGTAGACTTAGACATTATCCGTTTAAAAATCCATAATTAAATGTGTTTGGACAAGGGTTGATTAGAGAATACTTGTAGTGTTGTAATTAATCATAGAATACTTGTAATGTTGTAGTACAGTAGAGAAGTGGCATGGAATAACCACCTAATGGTTTATAGTATACACCAATAGTAAATCATAAATGGTTTATAGTTTTACTATGCTTATTTATTGAGTTATAGGGTTGGAGGAAATCATAGAAAGTGAGTTTAATCCTAGTGTTATGGTGTCAAAATTTAAATTTCTCAAGAATTAGGCCCCTGCTCAATCAACACTAGAGATCAAAAAGACTTTGTAGTATAACCATTTTGTTGTTGAATAATACATTAAGTGTTCTTTAGACTGTGGGTTTTTTTTTCTTAAAGGGTTTTCTAGGAAAATCATGTTTGTTGCTTATTTAATTTTTGCAACTATTATATTTTTAGTTGATGCACATTATTTCTCATAGATTAGTGTAGAAATTGTATTGCTCGCCTATTCTTCCTTTCATTTGGTATAGGAGCTTGATAACCTCAACTCCAAGGTGTTAGGCCCAGGGTTTATTGATCTAATCATTGTTGGAGTGGGATCTTGCACATAAGAAAATTGTGTTTCATGGAAATGGCAAGTTTATCTATATTAGAAATGGAAAAGTTTAATTGCACTCAATTTATGGGTGGTGTTGGAGAGAGAAAAGAAGCCTTATTAGACATTGTTTTCCCTATTTTTTATTATTGAAAATTTTTTAAGAAAAAAATGCACTATATATATGGAAGAATTTGAGGGATTTGTGTTAAGCTAAATCCTTTGTTAATAAACATTTTATGTGGAAATTTTGTTTTCCTTGAGAATGGGTGATGGTGATTTTGTAGCTGAGCACCTAAATTCATTTAATACTATTGTGACCTAGTTGATTTTAGTTTAAGTGAAGACAAATGACGATCAACCTATGACCTTTTTGTGTTACTTTCCATATTCATGGGAAAGCTTGGTAACGACCATTGGAATCACTATGAATAAATATGTGATTTCTATTAGAGGAAGTGAGGTGAAAATATTCAAAATCCACCAATAAGTACTTAGATGTTCATGGAAGATAGAAGGAGAAAGGAAAGAAGAGCTAAAATTGTAGATCCAAATATTGTGGGAGACATAAGTCTCCGAGAAAGTTCAAGGAAAAATGTTTGAATTGTGGCAAGGTTGAGAATTTTATAATGTATTGCATGGAAAGAAGAATAAGAATAAAAAGGAAAATAATGATTATGTTGATGAAAAAAATCTCAAGCGGATGATGAGGATGAATTTTGTTGCACCTTTGGTAACCTATTCAAGGCACAATGCATGGATTATAGACTGTACTTCTTTCTTCCATACGACATCCCATCATCCCTAGTTTTGAATGTATGAGAAATATGATTATGGGGATGGTATACCTTGGTGATGAATGTCCTCTTAGACTAGTCGGTTGTGTAATATTCATGATTAGATTCCTTGATTCCATAGCAAAGGGGATCAATGGAGTTTTACACATTTCGTCTCTAACACAAAATTTACTACGAGTAAGCACACTAAATGACATAGATGAGTAGGTTGTTTTCTTTTACAAAGGTTGTAATATGGTCTAAGGAGAGATGGTACTCGCTAAGGGTGTTTGTGTGGGAACTTTGTTCCAACTTGATGCATGAACTATTCAGTGTAATATTTCTTCCAATTTTTTTGAAAATATATCTATAGGATCTACAACTTCACAATCATAACCTCCTAATGATACTCTTTCTTCAAAAATCAATTCAACCATAGAGAATACAATGCTATGAAACTAAATATTGGGCCATATAGGTGAGAAGGGCCCCTTGAAAACTAAAAATATTGTTGATCGATTGAATGATCATTCTCCTGAATTTGATTTTTGATAACATTGTGTATATGCAAAACACAATCGTGTTCAATTTATTCTTGTTTGCACAAATCTTTTAGGTTGTTGGAGTTGATTCATTCTGATGTATTCAATCAAGTTAAAGTTTCTTTGATTTCTAAGGATTTGTATTATATGTCCTTCATTGATGACTATTCTAGAAGGATATGTGTATATTTTCTTAGAAATAAATATTTTTTTTAGTGAGTTTGAGGAACTTAAAGCTCTCTTTGAAAATAAGATTAGTAGGAAGATTAAGGTATTGAGGACTCATAATGGAGGCGATTTTTTTTCTATAAAGTTTGATATATTTTGCAAGAAGAATGTGATCCATAAATGGTAGGCCTAAGGCATGTCTATATAACCAACAAGGATTCTATTGCCGAATAAAATTATTCTTTCTATATTGATCTTCTTCGAATGATTGTAATCCATACAATATGTCACTAAATAGTCTAGTCGACCAAAATATGGGCTAGTTGACCACCCAATAGTTGGGCTGACGAAATGACAAACAAGAGAGATAGGATAAGGGAAATTTGACTATCCGCAGTTGGGGTCGAAATATGAAAGTCAAGTCTAATGAGTGATAGGGAAAACAACCACTTGCAAGTTGAGTTGAGCAATGAGGGGTCGGTCAATTACGTTGCTAGTCGGGTTGAAGACTATCTCATCGACCAAAGAAGGAGGATTGACCCAATGAAAATCCTGGTCAAAAGGAAGGAGAATCTATTCAAATATGCATCATTGTGAACTGATTACAGATAAGGAAATGACAAAAAAATGTGTAGGCAGAGTAACCCGGTGGAGCAAGTCTAACAAACAGTCCAAATGACTATCTAGACGGAGAATAATTTAATATTCCATGACAATTTTAAAATTTTTGGGGAATTTTGAAACCCCACAATAAAAAAAACTGCATATGTGTGATTTCTATATCCCACATAGAGTGAAAAAAATCTAGGAGTTTGAAAATTCGGTCACACATGTGGGTTGTGGAGCTTGATTATCTTCTTGATTCAGAGGTCCTTGCTTTCAGCCATGTTTATACCCCATGAAGTATTTACACCCCAAAAGTATGTACACTCTTCCACGCGGGGGAGTGCAGAGGGGGGGTACCCCCTTTGCGGGGTCTGAGGGGCCTATCCCCCCGACTGGGGCATCTGGAGGCAAGTGGGCCCCTAGCAGGGGTTCGGGGGCGAAGCCCCCTAAGAAAGAATTGCCTTATAAAAGTATATTGTAATTTCATTGTAAATCTGGACCGTTCATTATAAGGTCGCAGATCTAACGATAGAGATTATGTTAGGGTTTTTTTCCCTAGAAGGAAACCCTCTTTTATGAGGGAAATGTATTGCGGCTATGGTGGATGGTGAATACTGTATTCTGAGAGAGGAGACTGTGAGAATAAGAAGAGGAAGTTACAACGAGTTTTTTTGTAGGTTGTATCCCTTCATTTGTTGGATACTAATAAAGCAAGGACCTGGCAATTTCTCTGGTGGACGTAGCCCACACTGGGTGAACCACATAAATCTGTGTCTCTCTTATATTGTGTGTCTTCTGTGTTTTTTTTCTTCATTTGTTTTATTTTATTTCTCCGCGGTCCTGTTTTTCTAACAACTGGTTTCATAGCATAAGGTAACTCGCAGGAAAAGAGGGTTC
>JZKD02S1621445.1:94076-195127 GCA_000966675.3 Picea glauca | reverse complement strand
AAGATGGAAAAGATACACACTAGCCAGAATCCTGCAGACATGTTAACAAAGGGAGTAACTAGGGAGAAACTGAGTTCTTTCTCAGTTTCAGTTGGTCTTCAAGAATGAAGATGAATATGAGGAATTTTCCAGGTCCAATAAGTTTCAGAGTCCAGCATATACAACAGCGGTGGAGTTGTTGAGATCAGTCTCCAAGTGGGAGATTGTTGGTTGTGGAGTCTGATTATCTTCTTGATTCAGAGGTCCTTGCTTTCAGCCATGTTTATACCCCATGAAGTATTTACACCCCATAAGTATGTACACTCTTCCACGCGGGGGAGTGCAGAGGAGGGCTACCCCCTCTGCAGGGTCCGGGGGGCCTATCCCCCCAGATGGGGGGTCTGGGGCCAAGTGGGCCCCCAAAGAAAAAATTGCCGTATAAAAGTATATTGTAATTTCATTGTAAATCTGGACCGTTCATTATAAGGTCCTAGATCTAACGGTAGAGATTATGCTAGGGTTTTTTTCCCTAGAAGGAAACCCTTTTTTATGAGGGAAATGTATTGCGACTATGGTGGATGGTGAATACTATATTATGATAGAGGAGACTGTGAGAGAAAGAAGAGGAAGTTACAGTGGGTTTTGTTGGAGGTTGTATCCCTTCATTTGTTGGATAATAATAAAGCAAGGACCTGGAAATTTCTCTGGTGGACGTAGCCCACACTGGGTGAACCACGTAAATCTGTGTCTCTCTTATATTGTGTGTCTTCTATGTTTTGTTTCTGCATTTGTTTTATTTTATTGCTCCGCGGTCCTGTTTTTCTAACAACACAAATTTAAATTCTGCCAAATAAGTTTAAATTAGCCCAAAAAACAAAATAATTCTTTCTACAACGAGTGGAAAAAATAAAAAAACCCAACAATAATAAATTATGTGTATGGGTGCCACATGTTAAAATTTTCTTCAACAAAGTATGTATAGAGCACTGCAACTCGTAAACAAAGTAATGAAATAAAAAAATGCATTATCTAACAAATGTCAACATTTAAATGAGATTATTTTATTATGCTTGGGCTAAAATTACAAAGGGGTGAGCTATACATAGAATTTTTGTATTATTATTCAGTGACAATACTAAAATGCAAAGGCCAAGGCTCAGAGACACCTTCTCTTAGATTGAATGGAAAATTTAACTCCTTCGTACACTTAACTTCAAGAAGGCTACCCTCTTTGAGCTATAACTTATGTTATTGTCCTTCCCTATTTCTCCTTCCATCTCCCTTTGTTTCCCTCCTCACTATGGCTCTCATTATTTTTAATGAGATTCTTTCAGAAGGCATCACAATTGTTTGTTTCACCTTCCCACTGTGCCAGAAAACCAAATAATATGAAATAAAACAAAACATGTTTATTTACAACATTTAGAAACATTTTCCAAAATCCAATTCAGATCACACCTCCACATTTGAAGGATTTTGGTGCATAAAATATGAACCACTAAAGAGATAGAATCCTAAGACCTCCATTTTATTTTGCATATCCACCATTCTATTCATGACGAAGGTAGATTTTTTCCTTCTTACATTCCCATGTTCCACTGCTAGAGGAGTTGTGCTATCTCTCTCTCCTAATATTCTTTGACAAGGTATTCCTTGATACCATTGATGAAGAGGTACCTATTTTCTCTCATATAGAAGGTCGCATCCCTATCCCACAGGTAGGGGCTACCAAACATCACACCATAGGAATATAATGGTGCAACTTCACATTATACCTCATAAACATAGTTGAAACTAATGGAAAACTTGAATGTACATCTTGGAGTTATTCTCTTAACAATTTTCCCTTGCAACCATACTAGTGAACTTGACTACTCTAGATCGTAGGTTTCTAGATCAGACTCATCAACTAATGTTTCAGAAGCTAGGTTACATTCAAAACCACTATCGAACAAAGAATTTACCTTATGGTTCTTCACTTGAAATTTTATCCAAGGTAGTGCATGTTTATCTCCACTTTCCGTTGGATGTTGCAATGTGGTCCAAACTATGACTTTGTCCATATCATAGGTGGTTTATATTTCTTTTTATTTTGTCTCACTATCTACCTTTTCTTTCCACTTGGAATTTATCCACTCTCTACATAATTTCAGAGGATGTTTCCAACACTTCTCTTCCATGTGTCCATCTACATTACAATCTTTAAAATTCCTATAAGGATCCGTCTCT
The DNA here is from genome assembly GCA_000966675.3 of Picea glauca. NCBI lineage: Eukaryota > Viridiplantae > Streptophyta > Pinopsida > Pinales > Pinaceae > Picea > Picea glauca. Next base: position 192,919 of record JZKD02S1621445.1, on the reverse strand, counting down.
TTTTTGGCTATGGTTTATATCTTCTTGTCTATTTTCTCATTGGTTTCTTCTTGGCCCATGTGTTGTTATCTTTTCCTTGAGTCCAATTCAATGTAGAGTGCCTTCTTGTATGCCTCATATATGCTTTTCACACCATGAGGTTGCAACTATCTTCGAATATGGATGAAAATTTCTTCAAGGTTATTCATCACCACCCCTAGTTCTTTGCGAGAAATAGAAAACTTGATGGTTTGCCTCTTGAACTCAAAAGTGATGATTGCACTCCTTGTCCCTCTTCTTTCCAAAGGTACTGCCACTTCATGAGTTGTTCCTCTTCGTAGCCTATGGGATAGAATTGTGACTTGATTAATGCCTTGAAGTCCTCCAATTTCATCAACATGGGCTTCTTTCCTATCCTCAGTGCATTCACATAACCCTCCCATCATAGTAGAGGATGTTCAATAAACTTCAAATAGGAAAAGGAGATCCGTTGTGTTTCTTGGATTTGATAAATACCAAACGAAAATTCCAATTATTTCAACCAGATATCCAAGACTTCTTTGATTTGAAAAATACCAAAGTAAAATTCCAATTATTTCAACCATATATCCCAGACTTGAACATTAATTTCTCCATTAAACATGGGTATTTCAATCTTCACTTCAATGTTGAAAGAAACATTGAAAGATGAAGAAAAGTTGTTTTCATTACCTCAATTTCCAAGTGTATCACCTTTTGAAAATTCCGAGTCACTCTTGTGTTCTTCATGCTCAGTGTGTTTTGAGTGTGCTTACTTACCCTTCATTACTAGTCGTTGTGTCACAAACTTTGTCAATATATGAATTCTTTCCTCTAGATGTGCTAATATGACCTGTGTGTCTTTCTTGTCATCTTCTTGATGATGATGCGCCACCATTCATGGTTCTCTACTTCTGTGTAGGCCTGATAACAATTCTTGTCCATTATTTTAGTACTCACTGTGGGTCTGTACCATGTAGGTTTTATCTAAGCCTTTGGAACCTGCTCTAATACTATTTTATCTGTAAACAATAGGCCTATATCTTGTTTGTCTCACCAACATAGATTATGTTGTTCAATAAAGTTATGATTTTTATCTTCATCTTCTTTGACTCATTGTAAGCTCTGCAATATGTCGATAAATAGCCATGTCAACCAGAAGATGGACCAGTCGAACACCCAATAGTCCGACGAAAAAAATGAAAAACAAACTGACTCGGAGAAGGGAAAATCTATTATTGGAAAGTCAGGTCGAAAGAGGAAAGTTGAGTCAAATGAGTGAAAGGGTATCTAACCACGTATAATCTCTCTTCACTGCAATTCTCATTATTTTTAATGGGATGATTTTGGAAGAACATACACAACTTTTTGTTTCACCTTCCCATTGTGCTAGAAAACCAGATAAAAAGAAATAAAACAAAACATGTGTATATATGACATTTACAAACATTTTCCAAGATCAAATTTGGATCAAAATGGCACCAAAAGACATAAGAAAAAAATGTATACTCCTCAGCAAAATGGATTTTAAAAGTAGATGAATCTAACATTGATGGAGAGGTATAGGAGTATGCCCAATGGAGTCATCTTAGAGAAGAATTTATGGTTATAATTAGTTGCTACTACATGTTACTTTTTTAACAAGGATCTCACATTATCTCTAGTGGATAATTCCCCTATGTAGTTTTGCATGGGCAATAAGCCTTCACTTCAAAATCTTCTTGTTTTTGGTTGTGATGTATATGATCATATGCCTAAGAAGAATAAATCAAAGTTAGATAATAAGGTAGTGCAATATATCTTCATTGGCTATGGTTTTTGTGTAAAAGGGTACAAGCTTTGGTATAATATGGATGGAAATATTTTGTATATTATGAAAATTATTTTATAGTTGAAGTTAAGTCTTCTCCTAGTGTGGCACACGAAGAAGAGGATAATATGAAGTTAGTATTTCAAATATCACCTAACTTCAAGAGATTTTAACTAAAAAATGAACATGAAGTTTATGATGGAACTTATAAGGAAGAGGGTTGATAGAGTTTGGAAGAGGAGGAAGAAACTCCACCTCAAAATGTAAGGAGGTACACTTGGAAAATAAGGCAACCAGACATGTATAATTATAGTTAAGATGATTTAAGATGTATATTTTCTTTATCTAGTTATATTGATGAGCCTAGAACCCTGAAAGAATCCATGGAGATGAAAGATAAGGAGTCCTAGATATTAGCCACGGATGAGAAAATGGATGCACTTAGAAAAAATGATACATGGGACTTGTTCCCATTTAATGATGGACATACACCTATTGGATGTAATATTCCATATATAAAAACTATGCAAAAAATAAATAAAATGCTAGAAATGGCTGATGAACAACAATATAACCAGAACACCACCACAATAATACCGATATGATACCAAAATAACACTAGAAATAACACTTTGATTACTGAGAGCAATGTTCACTTGCCTCATCGAGGGGGCAACCTCCAATCGAGCAAATCTCTATTAAAATAATATCCAAGATAGGGTTCTCATACCCTTGACTCCTATTTATACTAAATATGTATATCAAAAGAACCATCTAGAGGAAGATCCTTCTAGAAGCGAAAGCTTCTACAAGGTATTCTTGCATTCAACTTATTATACCTTATTGTAAGGCCTTATTAATATTGACCTTTATTACATCAGAATATATTGTTCTACCTATGTGAGGTTTGACCCTGTCATATTTAGGTTTTGACCCTATCATAGGTTTTGGTAAACCTGGAGTGCCCAACTGTGGGTGTAGCATGAAGCTCAGAAAGTACTGTGGATTTAAGTTTTGACTCTTTACTTAAATACAAGCGACATTTGTATCAAAGCTCATAATGGAGCCAAGAGGACCCTAGGGAAATTGGAGAATTGGACTGCAATTGTTGTATGAGATGCAAACTTTTGGGATCGTGTAACCATTCCTAGCGAGCGGCTTGGCGCCAATCTGGTAAAATGAAGGAGAGAGAAAAAAAGGGATCCTTTATCTTCATATTTTTGGAAAAGTGCATCCACAACCACATTGTCTTTTCCTTTCTTGTAAATGATCTCATAATCATATCCAAAGAGCTTAGTCACCCATTTTTCTTCTCTGAGGAGGAAATGCATTGTTTCAGAAAATACTTGAGGCTTTGATGATCTATATTAATTTGGAAGTGTTTCCCCAATAGATAAGGGAACCAAAGATCAACGACATGTAGAATAGCCAACATTTCCTTTTCATAGATTGATTTGCCCAAATTTCGTTCAGACAATTGTTTGTTGGTAAAGGCTAAATGTCGACCCTCTTGCATAAGGACAACGCCAATTCCTTTCCCTAAAGAATCACATTCCAGAACAAAGGTCTTTGTGAAGTCGGAAAAGGCCAGGACTAGAGTGGTTCACATGGCCATATTCAAGATTTGAAAATCCTAAGCAGTTGCTCGAGTCCATGTAAAATAATTATTTTTAAGGAGTGCAGTGAGAGTTGCTACAATTTTTCCATAATTCTTAACAAACTTGCAATAATAACCCGTTAAGCCCAGAAATCCATGTAAGCTTTTGAGATTCTTTGGGTGAGTCCAGTATTGCATAGCTTCAATATTTTTAGGATCCACCTTGACTTCATCCTTGCCAACAAGATTACCCAAGTACTCGACTTATGAGGTGCCAAAAGCACATTTAGATTGTTTTAGGAAAAGTTGGTGTTGAGAGAGTAGATGGAGAACTCGATCCACATGAGCAAGATGATTTGTCCACATTTTTCTATAGATGAGGATATCATCAAAGAAAACTAATACAAAATGATGGAGAAAAGGATGCAATACATGATTCATGAGGGTTTGGAAGGTGGAGGGGAATTACACAAGCCAAAGGGCATGACCAAAAACTCATAATGGCCCTCACGAGTTATAAAGGAAGTCTTAGGAATGTCCCCCTCTTTCATACGGATTTGGTGGTAGCTAGAATGAAGATCAATTTTAGTAAAGAACTGGGCGCCACTCTATTCATCCAAGAGGTCATCAATGACAAGAATGAGAAATTTTTCTTTAATGGTGAGTTTGTTTAGGGTGTGGAAGTCAGGACACATGCGCTAATAACCTTATTTATTCAGGACCATGACCACAGGAGAAGAGTAGGGGCTTGTACTAGGGAGGATAACACCTGCGTTAAGAAGTTCTTGAACCATTTTCTCAATTTCATTTTTGGGGGAAAATGGGTGACGATAGGGATGGATATTTGGAGGAAGGCTTCCCGGTACAAGGGGAATGGAATGATCATGAACCCCACAGGAAGGAGGGAGTCTCTAGGGTGTGGAAAGGATCGCTTGATGTTTAGAGAGGATGTATTAGAGGTTTTTCAACACAAAGGGTGTCTCAGTTGCTTGTATGGAATGGAGTTGGGGAATAACATGAGAATGACCTTTTTTGACCAAATTTTCCATGCGATGGGAAATAATGATCTGAGTTAAACCGTCGGTGATGCCTTGGAACTTATGTTGTTGGCCCTCCTGGTCAAATTGCATGGTTAACTCCTTAAAATACATGAGAATGTCACCCAAAGTCCTTATCCAGTCTATACCAACCACAATGTCACAACCACCCATGTCGATAGAAAACATATGAGATTTCAGGTGGTAGTCACCAATTTGGAGATGCACATTTTCACAACGCCCTCCACATTTCATGGAACCACCATTGGCAATCATGATTTCGAAATTATTGATTGCATGGATATATAAATGAGTTTATTGGGCAATGCAGTGATGAATAAAATTATGGGTGCTTCCCCTATAAACAAGAATGATGACCTTCCTATGCTTGATGTAACCAATTAGTTTGAGGGTTTGGGGAGTAGAGAAACTAGTGAGAGCATTTAGGGAAATGACTGGTTCTACTTCAGGAGGGTCTAAGGGAGGGGTTATGTCAGTAGGTTGAGGTAACTCATACACAAGGGGAGTTTCAACATCCTCTTCTGAAACATCCTCCAATATGGACACAAAAAAAAATTGTTCCTTACACTTGTGGCCCATAAAATATTTTTCATCACAATTATAATAAAGGCCTTTGAGTTGGCATTCAACCATTTTAGCCTTGGTCAATTTTTGGATATTTAGTGGAGCAGAAGGAGGAGTGGGATTTACTTGTTTAGTGCAAGGAATAAAGGAGGGTTTTTGGTTTTGAGAAGAGAAAACTTGTTATGCTTCCTTAGCTATTTTAGTAGCCTCCACCCAAATCTAAAGATGAGCCATTAGGACATGGGAACAAATCTCATCCTGGAGGCCACTAATAAAACATTCTCAGAAAAAAACATCAGACATGCCCTATGTATGAAAATGCAGTCACTCAAAAGCATCTATAAAGTCTTCCACTGTTATAGATTGTTTCAAATTTGTTAAATGACCTAAATGGTTGGTGTCGGTGTCAAAGCATTCATAAAGCTCTGCTACAAAGTGTGTCCAAGTAACATACCCGTGACGAGCAGTTTTTATCGATTGTCAACGTTCTTGATCTAGATGGAGAAAACCATACCCGACTTTGGCCAAATCATCTGTAATGTCGTACAAAGAGAAATAATGTTCCATTTGAGTTACCCAACCAGTGGGATCTGAGCCATCAAATTTGGTCACATCCACATGCGGAAGCGTAGTTCATGTTGAGAATTATGGGGATGTAAATTATGGGAATGAGAGAAAGTTACAACTTCGGTATGCAAAGGTGGGTCAGATAAAGGGGGATCTGTAGGAATATGTAGCTTGGTGCAGATCATCGAAGTGACAGATTCAAGCTAGGTAGTAATGTCTTGTTTTAGGTCTTCTTTGATTTCCTCTATTGAGGCAGGGATGGAGTAATTCATGTTTTTATTAATGGTGGAAATATTGGCATTGATTTGTCTCACTTGTTTTTGGGTCTCTATGAAGCTATATTGCAAGGTATTGAAGTGATCTTCCAAGTATTGGATACGGGTATGGGCCATGATGATGAGGGAACCGAAAAGGGGCGGGTGGGGTCAATTGTTTTTTTGAAAAATGATAGGTATGAATGTGATAAGGGCGAAGAGATAAATGCAATGGAATAGGTATCAAATAATGGTGCACCAAAATATAGAGTTTTTTTTTTCTAACACCTATGAAGTTATACTCTGGTTTGAAGAATATTGTAGTGATGAAATGGCCAAATTTTTAATCATGAAGAAATGTGTAGTGCTTTGGAAACTCGAATGCAGGAGACATAGTTGCGTGGCAATAGATCTTGTCTAATTTTTTGTTTTTTTTTTTTCGTCCCAAAATTTTAGGTATTCAAGGGTTCTACAAACAAGCGTTTTCCCTGTGCTATATCTCTCTAATATACGTGTGTGTTCCAACAATATTACTAGGCCAAATATCTCAGGAAACCAACTAAGGAGGCTAGACCGTACCCTTAGTCGTACTACCCGAGTACCCAGGTACTAGAGAGTATCTTCCCGAGTGATGTTCTCGGTGGCACTATAGCAGTCAGGCGATCAATCAATTTATCTAAAGAGGGATTCAGGATATCTAGGCCAATCCATATACAGGTTTTTTCTGATGCGCTACCACTCAAAGGGGTACCAACAGAGGTTACAAGGGTGGACAACAAATGTGCGTTTAAGTACCACTTGTATTTCCTGCGTGTATGAATCCCCAACCGTAGGTTTATGTGTGTAACAAAAAATCCTTGTAGCTTAAAGATGTCGGAATATGTCTCTACCTTGAAAAAAGTTAACCCACATTTTTTTGTCGAGGAAAGTTATTTGATACCACTTGTAATATTCCAGATATAAAAAGTATGTAGAACATAAATAAAATTATGGAAATGGAAGATGAACAACAATGTAACCAAAACAACACCACAATAATATTGATATGATACTAGAATAACACCATAAATAACACTTTGATTACTGAGATCATTGTTCACATGCCTCTTTGAGGGTCCAACCTCCAGTCGAGGAGAGCTCTATTACAATAATATCCAAACTAGGGTTATCATACCCTCAACTCCTATTTATACTAAATATGTCTATCAAAAGAACCGTCTAGAGGAAGATCCTTCTAGAAGCAGAAGCTTCTATTAGGTCTTCTTACTTTTGAATTATTCAACCTTATTGCAAGGCCTTATTAATATTGACCTTTATTACATCGAGATATATTTTTCTACCTACGTGAGGGGTTAGGTCCCTAACATTGGATATAAATGGGTGTTCAAAAATAAGATGAATTTAGATGGAAATGTTGAAAAGCACAATGAAAGGTTCATTCAAAAGGATATTCCCAATATGAGGGGATAATATTTTGTGAGAATTTCCCCCATTTGCTAATTTAACATCTAATATGTTCCTATAATATCTATAATAGTAGCCTTTGATTTAGAGATACAATAGATAGATGTGAAAACAACAATCCTACATGGTGACCCAAAGGAGGAGATCTATATGAAATAGCCTCAGAACTATGTTGAAAAAGGTAAAGATTCATTTGTTTTCAAATTAAAAAATCCTTTATATGCTCTCATATAGTCTCCTAGAATGTTGCACACAAAGCATGATTCTTTTTTGTTGGAATTAGGATTTTTGAGATTCAAATCGAACCACTATGTCTATTACAAACAAGATGGTGGTCATTTCCTTGTTATCTATTTATATGTAGATGATATGTTATTATTTGGTAACAGTAAGGATGTTATATGTTATTTGAAGTCTCACCTTTTAGTACAATTTGATATGAAGGAATTAGGGGCTTGTAACACCCTGGGTTTTGAACCCCCATTTTAAATAATGTATTGTTACAATGTTGAGAGGCCAGAGTGCCCAAACAATTATTAAAAGGCCAGTGTGCCCAATAAATGTAATGTATTGATCATTATTAAAAATAAGTACATCGTTGGTTGCTAGACGGACAAGGACTAGAGTTATAGGGGGATATGATTCCACAAGAGAGGGGGCTTGAGGGGACACATGTTATTTCTTATTTTAATTACCCTTTTTGTCTAAGGGAGTGGATCAGTTACATGAGCTTCTTGGGGGAGGTTGGGAGGTTCTTGATTCCCCACAAAATACCTAAACCTTCCCCTGGTATGTTGAGGGGGTTGGATGTTGGATCGTTCACTCATTCACTTATTATTTCATTCCATTCTTTCCCTCACGCATTAATTTTCATTGATTGATCATTTTTTCTCACCTTGGATGGAGATCTCTCTCCACTCATTTCTGTCACCCATTCATCTTTCTCATTTGTGTCTTGGATTGGGGAAAGGAAAATGAATTGCTGAAGAGAAGCCATGGTATCATTGGTTGTAGATGTCATTGGTGTAATTCATTCATGAATTGAGGCATGCATGTCTAAGATGCATTGACCTATGACCCTCTTTGTTCACAGTTGTGAGTCCTGAGAGTTCCAACATTGAGATTTTGGACCAGTTGCGCTGGAGCCCTGGAAGGAGAAGGGTTACCTGAGGGACTACATGGCAGAGAAGGGTGGAAGTCCATTCTCTTGGGTGGTGCAATCTGGGTAGAAGAGGGTTGGGTACTTGGATTGTTGTGAGTGTTGGGAAAGCTTGTGAGAGATTGAGTCTTGACAAGTTCGGGAAGCCAAGTAACACTTTGGAACCATCCTTGTGGATTTATAGCCATGGCTCAAGGGTGACACTACAGTTGAGATTTAGAGGAGTAGTTTATATGGTTAGGTGGAATGTCCTTGGTTTGCAGCCAATTGGTGTCTTATTTTATAAATATAAGTTCTCTCTATTATGGTATGATTTAGTTGTATATGAATGTATTCCGTTGTGTATTTATTTATCGTTTAATTGAATCTTTAGAATATGAGTGCTTGTTGGTTATTGTTGTGCATGTTGTTACAATTTTTTATTTTATGCATCCTTATTAATTTAAAAGGGTATCGGTAAGAGAAATAAGTTCCAGGGTGGGCTTGAAGGTAGTGTACCTTAGCCTGTGGGTGGCGGGGCATGTTATAGATTGGTATTGGAGCTTCTAGTTGAAACAATGGGTCGGTATGGTTCGGGTCTATTGGTCAAAGTCTCGTAGTTGAGATCGAATTATGACTGTGAAGATGAAAATATCAGGAGGAATGGTGTTGCAGAATCTATGCAGGAGCTACAATGTCAGAGATCCTTTGTAAGGGTTCAAAGGGTCATGATCGTCCCTTTTGAATTCGAGAGCGATTTCCACTTTGGGATCAACAGAAATCTGGGATCATTGGATCAAAGGGCAGGTGAACAAGGGTAATTCTATGAAGGTGAAGAAAAGTTAAGTCACAATTGTCAGATATCATTAGAGAGAAATCGACAGTGGGGAGGCATTATGGGGATCGAGATATAAATTAAAGTTTGGGTAAGTTGTGAGCCTACAATCACTTAGGATCGTTGATATTGCTAGATCAATAGATCAACAGTGGATATCGATCCCACTACAGACTAGAACCTTTGCATTGTGGAGATATTGAAGGAAATTAAAGAGTGAGGGAGTTGAGTGTCCAAAATCACTCGTGGTCGTTGATCTTCAAGTAGGGGACACATGTCAGGTGATCTCGTACTTCAGGAGGCAGCAAGAAGAAGCTGAGTGAGTAAAGTAATCCTAAAATCTCAAAGCTCTAAAGAACCAGAGTAGATCCAGACCGTTGATCGGAGTGGACACGTGGATGGAGGTCCTACACTACGGTGGATTACCACTTCAAAATAAAGATGGATGCAAAAAGCCAGAGCTCATGTAGGCCCAAAGCCCAGAGTTCGTTTGGATCATCCATCAACAAGGACATGCGACACTATATCTCTCACTTCATAGACTTAGTACTCCGGAAGGTTTTAAATATTGAAGAACTAGGGAAAGAACTACCTGAAGTCTCAAAGTCCGAAGTTAATATCGACTGTATGATAAGGGAGACACATGTTGACAGATTGGCCAGTTCAAAAATTCAGAGTTCGAGAGAATTGGAGTGTGCTAGTATGGAAACTCCTTAAGCCCTAAGTTTTGAAGCTCAAAGAGTCAAAGTGGTGGAGAATGATGACATCACCTAGAGGTGATGTGGATCCCAGAAGGTTAAGCAGTTGGAAATTTAGATTTTAGGAGACTTGAGGAGAGCAACCGTAAAGTATTCTGAAGCCCAAAATTCCGAAGTGACATGGCTCACAGACGTCACATGGGATGACGTGCACACATGGGATATGTTCCACGTGTCAGAAATTTTTGAACCTGTGGAGGATTGAAATGTTAGTTAGAATGTGACATGTGTCACCCTCTTGATTGGTCCACATGTCTGCTACTGGTATTTTTCCACGTGGTGAAAGATTTTGCAGTCGGGAGACTTGGCACTCCAGAGGAAAAATATGTGATAGTTGGCGTTGGGTCGAGAACACCCAAAGGCCCAAAATCCAGAGTACATATCGACTGTTGATCCCAGAAGACATGCGGTAGTAGATATCACAGTGGTTTGGAGGATCAACACTCTGGTAAAAAGTGAAGGAGGAGATTTTGAAACTCCTGAAGCCTGAAGAGCCGAAGCGATTCATAATCATTGATCTATGAGAGAGACACGTTGATGAATTGTTGAGTTAGAGTGAAAGAAATATGAGACAAAGTGAAGGTAGAGAGTTTGAAACTCCTGAATCCTGAAGAGTTGAAGAAATTCATAGTCGTCGATCTGTGGGAGGAAACACGTTGATAGATCATGAACTCCGGGTGAAAGCGTTCCAGGAGGAAAAAAGTGGGGGAATTTGAGACTTCTAAAGCACAGAGTCCCAAAGTGAATCATGATCGTTGATCATGAATGAGGATGAGGACCATTGATCTGGCCTTGGCTAAAGGTTCTGGAGTTGAAAAGTGTCGGGAGGGTAAGCCTTGGGTCACAGCCCAAGGTCATAGGCGAGGAAGGAGCTAGTGCCTATCGATGTGAGTTTGGAACAGGGCATTAATGATGTAGGACCTGGGGATAGTCGTCAATCTGTAAACTAAAAATCAATGCTAGGGTACCATTGCAGGGAGAGGAGGAAAAATTAGCAAACTTTCTAGTTCACAGCCCGCTATTTTCTAGTGTCATTGATCTCGTTGGGACAAGGGATCAATGACCAGGATTTAAAGGAGATTTGGGTGAGCACTTTTCAGATTGCGGGGACAGATCTCTCTGATAAAGAGGGATCACGTTTTCCTACCACAATTATTGTTGACCTTAAATCTCATACCTCGATCGATTTTCAACCACACTATCTCCGATATAGTAATTTTCTAACACAGAAAGCACCAGGAAGGATTTCGCTACGTTTTTGAGTCATGGTCACCTGGGAAGGTGGTTTGAAAGAAGCACCTGTGCAGAATTGAATTCTGTATCGGCCAAAGGATAACACAGGTGTGTTATATGATTCATATTGATACATATATGTTCTTCATGAATTGACAAGAAAAGGGACCTGTAACATGGTTTTGCAAATTGTGATTATCGTATGCTTAATTCTAACAAAATGGTTTCTTGCACATTTTTCATAATTAATGAGTTTAAACACATCATCTCAGAATGTGTATTGAATAAATGGAATAAGGTGAGGTAACCTCCATCCATGATAAGGACGCCGAAGGCTAGAATACCAGAGTTGTTAATGCAGAGATAGAGTCCAATGGACGCAAGGGTAGAGGAGAGAATGAAACATTAATAGAAACTGTAAGACACATAAAAATAGAAGTGCAAAGATACAAAGAATACAATGAGATACTGATGAGAGAGAAAATTTAGATAAATGCTTGAGTGTTGCAAAGATTAAATCGGTTGCAGAAGAAAACAAAGAAGGGATCAAATTCAAAACAACAGAAGGAAGGTTGGTTTCGTGAAATAAGAGAGGATCATGGAAGAGATGGTTATTCTAGGAGTTCCAACATAAGTAATAGAAACCACTCACCTCCTTACTCAGAAATAAATTTTTATGCATCGGAAGATTCCATAAGCAGTCGAGAGGTGTCTCCTGTTAGGCACCAGATAAGGAGACAAGAACTGGACAATTTGCAAGGAGAGCTAAGGAAGCTTAAGCCACCCTCCTTTGATGGTGAAAAAGAAAGGGAAGATGATACTGAAGAATGGTTGCTTGGACTCAGGAGTTATTTTCAATTGCATAACTATTCATCAAACCTAGAATCCTGAATTTCTACCTACTATTTACACAGGAAAGATGCAATGTGGTGTGATCAACTGAAGCAAGTTGAACATATTAACTAGAGTACGATCACTTGGAAGTGATTCAAATACTTCCATAAGGAGTACCTATCAGATCATTTCTATGAAAAGAAAATGCAGGAGTTCTTTGAAATTGGGCTGGAAAGCATGACTATGACAAAATATGAGAAGAAGTTATCGGGATTGTTAAAATATGTTGGGTTTATAAGCAAAGAAAAGGTGAAGATACATAGGTTTTTGAGTGGACTACCAACCTTTTATAAATAAAATATTAGGTATGATGATCCCAATACCTTGACTAAGGCCATCAGGAAGGCTAAATACCTGTACGATCAAGGCCAGGGCAGAGAATCTCTGCCCAAATCTTTCAAGGATAAGAAGAAGGAGAATTCTGATCAGAGGAGGAAAGGATTCAAAACTCCCTTCAATAGTAATGAGCCTAATAAAAATCATCAAGTTCAGTATGCTAAGGGTGAAACCAAGAAACCAGAATCCTTGGGAAAAAGGGGAAGACCACCAATCCAATGTTGGGGATGGAAATAAGATCACCTATACAAGGATTTCCCACACAAAAAGGACAGAGTGAAGACTGTGCACAATGTCCAAGAAGCTACAACAATCGAATATATGGGAAGAATCTATACAGATTTAGATGATCGACAAGAAAATTACGATTCCAATATGATCAAGGTGGAAGGTAGGATCATAAATCATCCTGTTGTTATTTTAATTGACTCGGGATCAATTCATTGTTACATTGATCCTAAAACAATGGACAGATTACATTTGGAGAAAAGTAATCTTGGAAAGTCAAGTTTAGTTCAATTAACCACTGGAACCAAAAGGAGAATCCATGATATGGTCAGAGGATGTTCCATAAGACTTAATGGTGTAAATACATATGTTGATCTAAATATCATACCATTGGGGTCTTATGATATTCTAATTGGAATGGATTGGCTAGACAAGCATCATGTTGTCCTAGACTGTCGTAGAAAGACATTTACAGGTCTCAATGAAGATGGAAAACAAAACATTGTGAAATGAGTTCCAAGACCCATCTCTATAAGGGAAATTTCAGCCTTACAGCTGAAGAGATGTTTTAGGAAAGAATGTCAATTGTATGCAGCTCATGTGGAGGAGACCAAAAATACAAAGGGGCCAAGCCTTGAATATTTCTCGATACTATAAGAATTCGAGGATGTATTCCAAGAAATGCCAGGGTTTCCACCAAGAAGGGAGATAGATATCTCAATTGATCTAGTGCCTGGAGCTGCCCTAGTGTCAAAGACACCTTACATAATGAGTGCACTGGAGTTAAAACAATTGCAAATGCAAATGGAGGAATTGTTGAAGAAAGGGTACATACGTCAAAGTGTTTCACCTATGTTTAATTTATTGGTCTCATTTGGAAACATAATTAAATAAATTAAACACTACTATAGGTGAATATATCTAACAAACATTTTAGCACTCCATTCAAAGTACACCTCCCTACAAGAAAAACATGATCCCAATATTTAATACAAAGTGATAAAAAATGGATGATACCATATAGAATAATGAAATAGTGAAATTTTTTATGGTGTCCCAAAGTGCCCTAAGAAGTCTATTACCTGTTGGATACACTGATTACACTGAGAGGGGGGGGGGCNGAACATTGTAGGTCTCTTTTTCCCAAAACTTCCCCTTCATAAAACTCATTAGTTAGAAATCACCATTTACTCATTACTTATTGTTGTCATTTATAACCAGTTAAATGTGAACATACATCAACATCAGATGTCACTAACATATATCAACAACATATCATCAAAAAATCATCACCACAAGGAACACAAATAACATAAGATGTATGTACAATTTTATTTTTATTAAGGACTACAATCCTTGGGTTTATCAAGAACAACTGAATAGAGTACAACTCTACAAGAGCACCAACTCTATAATGCAAGACTCATATTAGACACTTAGCACCAACTTAGATGAGGCAAAAATCCTCAATAGATATCAATTTGTCAACAGGTACGCGACCTGTCGGTAGTGCAACATGTGTATGTACACACCCTACCAGTAGTACAACTTGCATATGTACACAGACAGTCTGTACTACATCCTATGTATCACTTCTGAGAACTTAGGGTTTTCTCTTCAAGATGAACTCAGATCCTCTGCAACCTTCAATCACATTCTCGTTTTCCTTTCATTGTCCCATCTGATCCATAACCAATCAAAAAACATCCAAGCTCTCCAACAAATTACTCATTCTCCTCAACCATACAATACCAATGCTACACAATCATGTATAAGGAATCAACATACTATAGCAATAATATCAGTATTGAATCATAATAGTGTTGCTTAGTCTTATCAACCAATAAAAAACACATCACAAAAACCATACCAAGAATCCCTTAAGTATTCACTACACAACAAGAAAGAGTATCCATTAAGATAACAATGTAATCATACCAGAGTCTCTATGGCAGATTTGAGCCCATAGAATGTATATCTTAAACCTGCTTCAGTCTTCAATATCCTGGCACCAACTCACACACAAGTATTCATGACTTCATCCATTGTACGTTCTCTGTCCTCATTCACCCCGCGTATGTACGCGCCCTGGCTCACTACAGCCTGCGTACACCTCAAAAACTAGCGTTTCTGGACTTTCAAAACTTTTTTCATCATGATCTGAGACTTACCAAAACTTTTATGCATCCATGAGATCCTCCATATACTCTGTCTCTTAGAATATATCTTCAATACATTCTCAAGAGATTCAAACAAGAGATACACACCAAATATGCTACTCCACAAAAGACCCTTGCCTCCTATTTATACTCTCCAAGTAGCATCCTTAGAAGCATATTCTAGGTCACTTAACCCACTTCTAGGTCGCTTAACCCATTTCTAGGTTACTTAACCCATTTATGTGTCACTTAACCCATTTTCCTCATTTTAGGGTTAACCACTTTCCATAATTAGAAATTTCTCCATTAATTTATCATTTAAATATTTGTTCTTGACTTTGTCACCTCACTTTATCATTTAAATAATCCTCCTTGACTTTGTCACTTCACTTTATCGTTTAAATATTAATTTATTCTTTGACATCTCTTTGACTTCTTTGATGTTTTGGGGCTTCAAGCCTACATATGAGGGTCCTTTATCTTCATAAGTCCATAACTCTCAAACCATGAGGAGTTATGTGACATTCCACATACCACTAGAAATGGCATGACAAGCACTATCCATCTAGGATATTTTCACTGACAAATTCATAGATCTTCATATCATTATTCCACATATAAGTATAACCATACATCAAGGATAACTCAACCGCAAAGCATATTCCCGTGAGGGCTTTCACCATAAGGGGACCACTTTGGAGTTCATCCATTTGTACACCTTATCAATCATGATAAGACAATAATGATTCATATTTACATCCATCCAACAATGCATCATATACCAATGAAACACATCGATCTATCTTCATCTATGCATCATATCAATGACATCATATGACTATGATTCCATTTGACATACTTCATCAATATACTATGATAAGACATGTATATATCAAACCTTTGACTTTTGACATCATTAAATCATCCTTTGGAATAAACCAAGTCCTTGGCATCAATCAATCAATCATCCATTTGCATCAATCAATCCCTTGACATCAATTAATTAAAACTTTGGCATCAATGACAACATGATCCAACAATCTCCCCCTTTGACATTGATGGAAATAACAACATTGATGTCAACACCAATCATTGATGTCAACATGTAGACAAGCCATACTCTAAATCAATAGTCATCAATCACATCAATGTGAATATCTCTCCCATCAGTAATCATAAATCACATCAATGTGACTATATCTCCCCCTTTGACATCAATGGAAAAGGGTCATTCTCCTCTTGGGGCTGCCCCCCCTTCTTGAACTCTCCTTAGGGTTTCTCCCCCTTCCTGAATGCATTTGATATTCCTTTGAATAATATCTCCCCTTTTTGAACAAGGGATATCACTCTAATATAATGTTGAAGATACATCACTCATGCTCCCCCTGTGATCATCACTCCCCCTGGAATTATGCCTATGTTCTCTTTCTTCAAATATAGGGCTATTTTACCAAGTATGCATCTGATAAATATCTCCTCCTAGAATCATGGGAAGAAGAATGACTACCCCTATGGGTATGTCTCCCCCTATCTTCTCTGCAATATGAACAATATGCTACCACTACAATAGCTTCTAGTGCAAATGCTACTGCTCAACCAGAACCTAGAGAAATACAATACTTGGACCTATCCATGCATCAAAATTCATGCCATACCATACATCATGAAGCAAAATATATGTCAACAATGAACAAAACATAAATCAAGTACCAAAATGTGTGCTCACCATGCACAACACCCATGTACAATAACCATGTACATCAACACCATACAATGTGCCAAAAGATATCATCTATGGAATGTATCAACCATATGCCTCTACCAACATGTCAACCATGTGCATCTATCAATTTTCCAACCATGTGCATATAACAACTATCATATCACTCATGATATGTATTCACCATGAACCAAGTTCCACAATCATGTATCTCAATCAATCATGTGTCTCCTCATATCATCAAACATATACCATCTATGATTTTACCAAACATGTACATCAACATGTACCACCACTTGTACCAAGCAATTATGGAAACCATGCATCAATACCACAACAAAATGAATCCTCATGCATGTATGCCAAGTCCACCACAAAACATGTGCCAAACAAACTGCTAGTAGGTTCCTCTACCAAGGTACTAGAAGTGTACCAATCATGCATCAACTATATATCAAGATATGACTCAACAATGATGTACACATTATCACCTCATCAACTCACCAACTACATGTCCCAATATGTAGTTAAACTATATGCCAAATACATGCACCAAGATATCCAACAAGTAAGATTCCAATAATACATCATAAGATATATGAATGAAACTCAAAATTTGTACCAACCATGTACCCCAAAAGATCGTCCTCAATCCTTCATTCACTACAGAAAATACTAAGCATCCAACAATACATGTATTAGTAGTGTGCTTCAATAGATCAATGACATCTCTAGATAACATCATCAGGATATATCACATAACCAAGGTACCATAATTTCATTGTCATAACCAACATTGTTCTTCAACAGAAAATGCCTCAATCTATACTCATGGGTTAGTTCCATACATCCAAGATAGTCTTTCATTGTATATCATCACATTACAGAATCCAATATGTAATCATAAAAAATTACAGCAAACAATGTCAGAACCTGCAACAAACTATGTCAGACAATGCATCACAGAGTTATACCATCACAACAAGTTGCAAACCATGTGCATAGCCTTTTTTCCTTAGGATTTACAACATATATGCAGCCTGATGCACAAACAACTCGTCTACATACGCGACCTATGCAAGGTCATCTTTCTTATGCATGCAATTGTTACCACTATCACCCGTGTATGATTCAATATATGACACAGTTGATCCTCCCTTAAGGCTTCCATTTTTCTCTGGTTGTTCAGTCTTCTTCAGCCACTTTTGAAGGTGTCCATGCTTCTCAGAACTTGAGCTCCGAGATTCCATATTTTATAATATGTCTCCCTTCCTTACTTCATTTCTTCTTCTAGTCATGGTATTTGAGGTCCTCATCATGGACTTTCTTCTTGTGTTCAAACAATCCTGAGATTTGTGGCTAAATCCACTACAACTGTAGCATCTCATGTTGTGACAGTGAACAACAATGTGTCCTACTTGATCACATCTCCAACACCTTATGGTGTTATGAAATCTTCCATTATTTCTCCTTCCATAATATTTGCATTCTAAATCTATATGACCATATTCATTACATGAATAACATTGACCATGAAAAATACTTGCATACCTTTGCTTTGGTGTCCATCTTCTTTGAGGTGTAAGGATGGATTCTTGATGTCTTTCTTTCTTTGTTCTTTTGAAAATTTCCTTCCCTTGTGTAGGTGGTTGAATTGCAACATTATCTTCATCCTTTACCTCATGCTTCTTTTAGGTTCTTGCTTCAACATGTGTAGCTTCTGTCTTGTATCCAAGACATAATTTATCATTTCCTGATCTTTGAATTTCCAAGATCTCATTCACGATTTGTGAGCTATTCAAAATTTGTTTAAATTTTCTACTTTCTTTCTAAGATCAACAACTTCATCTTCTAGATTATGACATGACTCTTCCTTTTCATTTACTTGATTCTTCAATAGTTCCTCTACCCTTTTGGCTTCTTTGATTTGGGTGTTGAAATGAACAATAATTTCAAAAATTTTGTTAATCTCATCATCTACCTTCTTATCTTCTTTTTCCTTCTTTAGTCTTGTGATATGTTCTTAATTTTAATATAATTGAGTCTTATTACTCTCTTATTGTTCTTTGAGCATTTCCTTTAACTTCAAGATGTGCCTTTGACTCTTCTTAAGAAAAAATTTAGTGTTATATGAAAGATAGATATAGTCTATATAATAGTGGTCATTGATATATTCATATAGACCCTCTTCAACTTTCTTTTGAAGTTCTTATAGTTATTCTTCTACCTCTTCCTTGGGATAACAATCAACTATTTCCATATTTTCTTCTTCACTTGTAGAGAAAAATTCAACATCATCACATTTTGAATTATTGCAATCAAGAGTTTGTGGAGATTCTTTACCTTCATTTGAAATGTGTTCAAGATCTTTCTTTTTTCTTTGGTATGTCTCCTCTATATTTAGACATAGATTGATCCGAATTATTTTCAGCACGAAATGAGAGCGGAGATATAACACATAAATATTTAAAGATATTGCAAGAGAAACAACAATATAATAGAGATATAGCGGAAATAAACAAGAGTCACAGATATACAGTAATACACAATTTCTATTAATGAAATAAATGTACAAAGACTGTAAAAGTACAGAGTGAAAGACTCCCTAAAATGGTGGAAGCTTATCCCTGAGAAGAGATGCGACGGCTACTCGCATTCGCAAAAAGATGATCTTTTACAATGAAGTTATAAGGGCATTTTTTACATAAGGAAAATCCAAAATCCTAACCTCGGAAAATGAAAATCCAAAAGGCTTGCGAGCCCTGATGGGGGTAGTTGACACGCCAACTTTCTAGGGGCGTAACTTTAGCATACAATCTCTATTTGTGGTGCACGATAACTCGTTAGAAATATCTATCCGAGGACTACAACTTTTGTGTGAGAAACATCAATCTTATTTCCATGTTGCTCCCCATTTTCCCAAAAAACATCATTTAGGGCCTTAAAACGGTTCCGGAAGTTTAGGACACAAAAAACTGCTAAAAATAGTAAATTACCAAAATTGCCAAAAAACTGTTTTGAGACAGTTGGAAAAGGTGGGTGGCCACCAATATCCACCTGGAACATAGATCCTTGGCGGAAGTGCATTGTCCCATGCTCTCTTTGATAGGGCATGAGAGTCCACTAAGAATTGTCTTGAGAGCCAATGCATCATTCTTCTTTCCTTCCTTTTGAGCTGCAAAATTTGAATTGTTCTTCAAGGAAATCAATACACCAATGGTTGGCTTCCAAATACCTACTCCCATTTCCTTCATATGCACTCTCATTTCTATTCTCCAAGTAGAATATTTTTCCTCATCAAGGATTGGAGTTTCATTATCCATTTGTGTGTCCATAGATCTCCTCCAAGATTGTTAAGAATTATAGTGAAGGCCTACTCTGAATCCAATTGTTGGACACATCAAATACACTAAGAGGGGGGGGGAGCTAAAAAATGTAGGGATATTTTTCCCAAAACTTCCCCTTCAAAAAACTCATTAGTTAGCAATCACCATTTATTCATTACATATTGTTATCATTCATAACCAATTAAATGTGAGCATACATCAACAAGATATCATCATTAAATCATGACCACAAGGAACACAAAGAACACAAGATGTATGTACAATTTTATTTTTATTAGGGACTACAATCCTTGGGTTTATCAACAACAATTGAATAGAGTACAAMTCTACAAGAACACCAAATCTAAAATGAAAGACTCAACTTACACACTCAACACCAACTGAGATGAGGCAAAAATCCTTAACAAATATCAATCTGTCAATAGGTACACTACCTATCGGTAGTGCAACATGCATATGTACTCGCCCTACCAATAGTATATATCGCGTATGTACGCAACCAGTCTATACTACATCCTGCGTATCACTTCTGATCACTTAGGGTTTTCTCTTCAATATGAACTCAGATCCTCAACCTTCAATCACATTCTCTTCTATCTTTCATTTCCCCATCTAACCCATAATCAATCAAAACACATCCAATCTCTCCAACAACTTAATCATTCTCCACAACCATACAATATGAATGCTACTGAATCATGTATACGCAATCATCATACTATAGAAATAATATTAGTACTGAATCATAAGAGTGATTCTCACTTGTATCAACCAATACAAACCACATCACAACAACCATATCAATAATTCCTTAAGCATTCACTACACAACAAACAAGAGTATCCATCAAAACAACAATGTAATCATACCAGAGTTTCTATGGCAGATCTGAGCCCATAGAATGTAGATCTAGAACCTACTTCAATCTTCAAGATCCTGGCACTATCCCACACAAAAGTATTCATGACTTCATCCACTGTACATGCCATGTCCTCATTCACCCCGCGTATGTACGCACCCTAGCTCATTACAACCCGAGTACACCTCAGAAACTAGGGTTTCTGGACTTCCGAAACTTTTTCCGTCATGATCTCAGACTTACCGAAACTTTGATGTGTCCATGAGATCCTCCATACACTCTATCTCTCATAATAGATCTTCAATACATGCTCAATATATTGGAAAAATAGATAAACACCAAATATGTTTAAGACCCTTGCCTCTTATTTATACTCTCCAAGTAGCTTCCTTATAAGCATCTTCTAGTTCACTTAACCCACTTCTAGGTCACTTAACCAATTTCTAGGTCACTTAACCTATTTCTAGGTTGCTTAACCCATTTCTAGGTCACTTAACCCTTTTTCCTCATTTTAGGGTTAAACACTTTCCATAATTAGAAATTTCTCCATTACATTATCATTTAAATATTTTTTCTTGACTTTGTCACCTCACTTTATCATTTAAATAATCCTCCTTGACTTTGTCACTTCACTTTATCATTTAAATATTAATTTCTTCTTTGCAAGCTCTTTGACTTCTTTGACTTTTTTGGGCTCCAAGCCTACATATGAGGGTCCTTTATCTTCGTAAGGACATAAATCTCAAACCATGAGAAGTTATGTGACATTCCACATACCACTGGAAATGGCATGACAAACACTATCCATCTAGGACAGTTTCACTGAAAAATTCACTGATCTTCATCTCATTATTCCACATATAAGTATAACCATACTTCAAGGATAACTCAACTCCAAAGCGTCTTCCTGTGAGGGATTTCACCATAAGGGGACCACCTTAGAGTTCATTCATTTGTACACCCTATAAATCATGATAAGAAAATAATGATTCATCTTTACATCCATCAAACACTGTATCATATAACAATGAAACACATTGATCCATCTTTATCTATGCATCATATCAATGACATCATATGACTATGATTCAATTTGACATACTTCATCAATATATTATGATGATACATGTATATATCAAATATTTGACTTTTGACATCATTTAATCATCCTTTGGCATCAACCAATTCTTTGACATCAATCAATTAATCTTCCTTTGGCATCAATCAATCCCTTGACATCAATTAATTAAACCTTTGGACTCAATGACAACATGATTCAACATTACCTCCCTTACCTTACATATGTTGAAACCTTCCTTATGCTAGAAGAGTTAAATTATCCAAGGCATGAGAGTAGACAAAGTCAATGAAAACACAAGAAGCCTTCAAGGAAGAAACCAAGCCAAAAGAAAGAGATACTTGTAGAGGTGTTGAAGGTGATGGGAGAAATAAACACAAGAGTGTGGAGGAGTAAAAGATACATGTTAGAATTCAATGCTAATATAGAGGTGTTCAAGTAAGATATTAAGAATATGAAAGAATATTTGGAAATATTTCATAAAGCATAGAGAAGTGATATAGATATGAAGGGAAATCACCTCAAGGAATAAGTCAATGTTGGCTTAGCTATTTGATAAATCATTATGTATAAAGGAAGTGTAATATGGATTTTTCGTAGGAACAATGGATCCAAAATATCATACCATAGGTATTTTACTCAATCACATGATTTGTTTGATAGACTATGATATAGAGATGTGGTACAACCTAGGAAATTCATGGTTCACATGACACTCTGAAATGGATAAGGGTCAAAGAAGGTATGACAAAGTGGACCCCCAATTAATCATTCTGAAATGGATTTGGATCATTAATGACCTCATTGAATCATCCTAACCAATTGTGGAGTAGATCATTGAATTAGAGTCCAAAAAAGGTGAGTTCCCCAACTAAGCACCCTAAAGGGTCTAATTAAGTCAAATTGGAGGCAAAATGCCAAAGACAAGAGGAGAGGTGATGACGGACTTTATTCAAGTCCTGGATATTTGAAAATAGGTCAAGTGCATATAGGATAAGGTACGATGACTCATGGGATACTAACATGTCATGAAGAGCCTCTAGTATGAAGGAATAGAGGTAAACAAGTCATCACTAGGCATATCATGTATGAAAACAATACATAACTAGATCATACCAAGATACCTATAATTGGGTGGGTGCATGTGAGTAATGAAGTGTGAAATCCATATGATATAGATTTTTCTTAGGTTTTCTAAGATAAGTCCTTTGGAATATTCACCTAAGTGTTCATGAATTCCAAGATATGTTGAGGTAGGTCATAAGGAAGGAAGTTAACAAAATTGGACATGCCAAAAAAAAATTATGCATTGGATATAGAGAACCCTCCAATTCAAAATACCTCGTCCTAATAATATTCATGGGGTATGACACTCATGTTTTGAGTCTCTCCAAATTTGGAGATGGTTCCTAGACTCTAAATTGATCTTATTTGTCACCTTATTTGTTTCAATAGTTTGAGTGTCGAATTAAGTCTTCAAATTCTCCATCATGAGAGTGATATATGTCACTTTATCATGACTCTCAATGATATGATTATCACATTAATAAACATACTTCCTCAAACCAAAAGCCTCCCATACCATGCATGAACACCAAAGATAAAATGCAAAGGGAAAAGTCTTAAGATGAGTATAATGAAATGAAAAACCAAGACCAAATTCTTATTTGAATGTAGAGACAAAAAAAATTCTAATACATAAGAGAAAATAAATGAACCAATATAGACATTCTCTCATACTCCAATCACCTTTAAATATTCAGAGACACAAAATGTGTGTAAATAAAGAAACACGGGTGGTTGGATAGGGTTTGTACCATCCATTGAATCTCTCATAGTGCAAGGAGAAATGAGTATTGGGGGTATTTAGGAAGGGGATTAAATCCCTCTTCTCATGTCAAAACTTCTAATATGACAACTGGGGGGATATGGCTCCCCCCAACTTCCTTTAATATATATTTTATTTTCACAAAACATCACGGAAAGGATTGGGAATCCTATCAAACCCCTTCATACTCCCTAAGGGTGATTTCTTATTCTATAAGAGTATCTAAAATATTCTCCTTGATTTTGGCCTCAATATTTAGAGAGAGTTTCACCTAGTGGTGTGAGATATTATGAAATCTAATGGTCAATAAAGTTTCTCATTGAATAATTCTTGCAATAGATGGTGAGGAGAGGTCATTTCCATTCTTCAAAGAACTAATAATGAACAAGGAGTTACCAAGGATAGTTACTTCATATACAGAACACAAAATTAACAAATGAAATCATTGATAAGATGAAAGGGTCTTTACCTCATCGTTTGTATTCTTCCCTAGACCGTAATAAAAATAAGCATCCTTTTAGATTTTTGGATGGAGAATGATCCCCTCCACACATATCACTTCTTAATATTATTAATGTTATCATAATGGCTTGTCTTATTTGTTTTGTACATTATTGATTCAGAAAGGATCTAGAGAGCTTTAAGGATAACTCAGAATTTGCAGAAGCACTTGAAGAAGCTCAGAATAGCCTCAGAAGACAGAGAAAGGGAAAAAAATCAAAGTCCTCAAAACTTAGTGAAATTTGCATCATCGTGAAGAACATGTCATAATATTTCCAATGGCGTAAATGGATCGCCAAACAGAGTTACGTATCAAAAGAAATTTGTGATCAAATGTTTGGTCAACCTAGATATCTAATGAGGAATGAGTCAACATCAGTACCACTGATGTCAGCATTAGTATGGATGGAATCAACATCTGCACAGGGTACATGCAACCATAGAGGAAGACACGTGTCATGATGACATGGAAGCACTAGAGGCTGCCACATGTCATCATTTTTTGTTCTTTTCCAATCAGTTCGTGGAACAATGGAAAAGTGCCATGTGGTAGTCTGTTCAACCATGTGGCACTTTGTACAGCCACCTGGAAGGTGACATGATAGGTCGATGAAGCATGAATGATGTGGTGATGATAGTGTAGAGGTGGTGGCATGGTCTAATGAAAGGCAACCACATGGCAGAAGGAAAATGCCCAATGAGGGATAAGAATCAAATTTCCAAATTTAAAAGAGGTTGGAGAAATGGCCAACCATCTCACCAAAATAGTTGCACCGCCAAGAGTTTTCCATACCACCAAAAACTTGTGCCAAAAGGGGAGTACAAACCCACCGTATATAAATATATACATGTATGTATGTATTCCTCCATATCTTCCTGCAATAAACAAACCACCAATGGGATCGCTATACTTAGCGGAGGTTACCAATGTATACCATATGGTTAAAACAATACACCAAAGAGAGGAGTATCGCGGGTTTGACCCTTGGACCTCCCTAAACAAATGCCCTATTGATACCTCCACCAACACTTGGGCCAAATGGCTGGATTGATTAATCTACCCAGAATTTTATTTAAAATTTGAAACTTTCCAACGCACAGGAGGGAAGACCAGGGCGCATGACCATATGTCCAAGACACAAAATTCAAGAAAGATTCCTTTTAATTTATTGCAGGTTGTAGGCATGGAAACCAAGACCGAAATTCTCTTGGGCCTAAAAGTGCCAAACTCATCGAGGCGTGGAGATAGTCATTTTTATGTAATTCGATGCCACAAATTCAGTGGTGTTTTTCGTTTTCTGATTTGAGCAAATATTCTGTAGTTTAACTCCATAATGAGGTATACTTATGTATTTTGACAAATTCTTTTCTTGAGTTAATAAAAAGGCTTACCCGTTTGAGAGCAAGACCTGGAGACGTAGTCCACCAGGGACAAACTCCATTATCAAGTTTTTTTGTTCATATATGATGCTTATGTCTCTTTATCATTGAGGTTTCCTTCTTTATCATGCATTTTAGTTTATGCTCATTCAATACAATTCTTTAATAAGTCGCATTGATGAAAAGATCTTGGATCATGTTGGTATGAGAGCGATCGTATTTTACTTGAGTTGTTGAGTGTGAATGCTTACTAGGGCCAATAGGGTGAAGGAACACTTAAGACTTTCAACCCCGAAGTTGGTCGTGAATCCCGAAGGAAGAAAGTGGATGAGGAGGACAAGAGTGATGAACATGATAAAAACTTTCATATGGTATTCTATCGCATGTCAGATATGGTCAAGAAAATCTATGGATATTACGAGAAGAGAATGTCAAAGAAAGGGAAGAAAAAGGAAGCATCAATGGATGAAAATGCTTCAGTGAATCAAGGGGCTGGAGGAGACCCTCCTGGGCCTGCATCTTCAACATTGAGTTCTAGCTCTTCATCCTCTGATCATTCTCATCGTTCTCATCATTCTGGCTATAAAGATTCTTTTAAGAAACCATTATTAAAACTTGATGTAAAATTTTCTTTACCTATGTTTAATGGAGATGCTAATCTTGAAAAGCTAGATAATTGGATCTGATGGGTTGACGTATATTTTTGTGTTCAACAGATTGATGAAGAGGAAATTAAATTGCAATTGGCCTCTCTTCGGTAGGAAGGAACTGCTCTTGTATGGTGGGAGAGAAAAATTCAGGACATAAGTAAGTGTGGTAATTTTCTTTCCTCATGGTCGGAATTTAAATCAGCAATAAGGAAGCAATTTTATCCATTGGGTTATTTACATAAAACAATGATGGAATGGAAAATTTTAAGACAAAGTAAAGTTCAATTTGTGCAATATTTCATGGAAGAATTTAGTAAGAAAGGTCTTGCATTAAACATTCCTTTAGATTGTTATGAAACTTTAATTAAGTATATTGATGTACTCCATAGTTATATTCGACATAATTTACTATTGTTTAATCCCACCAGTCTTCACGAAGTTTGTGTGTAAGACACTCACCTTGAGAATAGAGGAAAGCATGTTCAAGAAGATCCGACAAAGAAACCTTCCAAATTTTCACATAAGGAATTTAAGGGAAAGTTTCAAAGGATGGACAATAAAAATGCCACTATAAAGAGAGAAGAAGGAAATCCATCTTGCACTCATTGCAAGAAGAATGTTCACGATGATGAACACTGTTGGAAATTACATCTAGAGAAAATACCAAAAACGTTTGGTGGAAAGGGGAAGACAAATGCCATTGCTACAATGCAACAAGATATTGGTTCCAATTCAAGAGATGATGAAAACATCACAACGATTGGAGTAGAAGGTAAATAGTCCCTTCATGTTAGTTGAAATTCTAGTACTGAATCTCATAATGATGAAATAAAGAGGAACCAATTATTTCATATAAGATTTGTATCTAAGCACACTAAGATAGATACATTGTTTGATCTGTGTTCCCAAGTAAACTTGATATCTGAACCACTTGTCAAAAATATGGGTCTTGAAACTAAACCAAATCCAAAGCCTTATCCTCTTGGTTGGGTATGTGATAAATAAAAACTTAATGTCACCAAGCAGTTTAGGGTCAGATTTTCTATTGCTTCAAAGTTCATTGATGAAGTGGATTTGTATGTTGTATCACTTCATATATGTGGCATAGTGCTAGGGAATCCTTATCTTTATTATAGAAAGTAGTCTTCTTTTGCCATGATAATAAATATCACCTTACTAAACGGTGAGTGGAATACATTGTTAGAGCCCACAGCATGAGGGTAAACAAAAAATTCGCTAGTGCAGGACAAATGAAGAGAATCATAAACACTAATAAGATATATGTACTCATGGTCCTAATGGAAAAGGATGTCAGAAAATATAACATCTTCCAAGGATGTGATCCTTCTCATAATAAATAATTAATTTATATTGTTTCTAAGTGTGATGACATATTTCATGAACCAGATGGACTACCTTCTAAGAGGGAAATCCAACATGAAATACATCTTCAACAAGATTATCCTCTTCCTAATGTGGGAATGTACATGATGTCATTTGTAGATATGACCAAAATAAAAAAGAAGGTATCAGGCTTATTGGATCAAGGGGTCATCAGGCTCAGTTCATCTCCTTGTGGTTCTTCGATCGTGATGGTTCCAAAGAAGGATGAAACATGGTGAATGTTTGTCAATTATCGAGGCTTAACAAAAATCATGGTGAAAAATCGATACCCTCTTACTCGTATATATGATTTACTAGATCAATTAAATAATGTTTTTTATTTCACTAAGTTGGATTTGCGTAGTGGATACCCTCAGATGAGGGTTGCAAAACAGGATGCATGGAAAATTTCCTTTAAAACCAAACAAGTATTGTATGAGTGGTTAGTTATGACATTTGGTCTTTGTAATTGTCCGACAACCTTCATGCATGTGATGAATGATGTATTCAATACATTTCTAAATGATTTTGTAATTGTATATTTAGACGACATTCTTATATTTAGTAGGACGTGGGATGAACATGTAAGGCATGTAGAGAAAGTATTGGATACTTTGMAAAGGGAAAAGTTGTATGTAAAATTGTCCAAACGTGAATTTGGCAAGACTTCACTAGTGTACTTAGGTCATATTGTAGGAGGAGGACAATTGAAAATTGATCCCTCCAAGATTTATGTAATTGTAAATTGGCCTGAACCCACAACTATAACCAAAACACAGATCTTCTTGGGTGTAGTTCAATATTGGAGGAGATTCATAGAAAAATTTTCTTTCATCGAAACTCCTTTGCATGCCTTAACCAATGTGAAGAACACTTTTCAGTGGGGAGGAAAGAAACAAAAAAACTTTGACACTTTGAAGGAAAAGATAAGTATTGCACCAATATTATCACTGCCAAATCTTCAGTATCCTTTTGAGATCAAGACAGATATGAGAGGATACACCATGGGTGCAGTATTGATGCAATATCGCAAGCCTATATGTTACCAATCTGAAACTTTTAACCAAGTTTTTGTTAGCTATCCTACAGATGATAAATATTTATATGCATTAGTTCAAAGTGTAAACAAATGGAATCACTACTTGTTAGGGAAGGAGACAATCATACATACAGATCGTCAGCCCTTATAGTTTCTCAAAACAAAAACCAAGATGCAACAATATTGACATTATAGGTGGATGGGTTTTCTTCAACAGTTTCATTTGGTAATCAAACACAAAAGGGTACAAGTAACAGGGTAGTTGATATTCTTTCTAGATCTCCTATTGTTGCTTCTATTATTTTGAATAACGCTTATTTATCTCATGATATCTATGTGAAAAAATATGTTGGTGATGAAGATTTTAAAGATGTATTTGAGAAGCTAACCCATGGTGCACAGGTAGAGAACTATGGTCGGTAGGGAAAAATACTCTACCTTCTTGGAAAGCTATGTATTCCTACAAGTGAACAAGTCCATGTAATACGGGAAGCTCAAACTTCTCTTGTGTCTGGGAATTTTTGGGTAGCAAAAACTATGGCTCCTCTGCAAAGGTTTTGTTACTTGCCTCAGATGAAATAAATTGAAACTAAATATGTAAAGGGTCATGTGATGTGTTCTACTTCTAATCCCACTAATATAAAATCAAGGCTATACTCACAACCTCCTGTTCCATCCCATCCATGGGAGAGTATCTCCATGGATTTTGTAGGGGGTTTACCAATGTCGAAAAGGGGTCATGACTATTTGTATGTAGTAATGGATAGGCTTAGAAATATGTGCATCTTGATGTCATGTAAAAAACAAAGAACTACTAAGAATATTGTTAATCTCTTCTTTCAATATGTTTGGGTTCACTTTGGGACAACCACATGCATTATATCAGATTGAGATACTCGATTCCTTGGATATTTTTGGACAAACTTGTGGATAATGTTGAACACCAAGTTGAAGAGGAGCATTGATTTCCATACATAGAACGACGGATAGACATAGGTTGTTAACCAAACAATGGCACTTTTTCTTCGAGGTTGCTGCAACAAGCATCCCAAGTTGTGGGATGAGGATATACCCTATATAAAACATTCTTACAATAGAGCCCTACATTCCTCCACACAGTGCTTTCCATTCGAGACATGTTTTGCGTATTTTCCTAAGGTATCTTTGGACTTGATGTATGGGAAAGATTTTGATTCCAATGAATAAAGAAATGAAGACATGGCCCAAATTTTCATTCAAATGATTCAAAAAGTACACCAAGAAAACAGGGAACAATTGGAGAAGAATCAAGCACAATATAAAGCTCGACATGAAAAACACAGGGTTGATCATTAGTACTAGGTTGGAGACTAGGTAGGGATTCACATCAGTAAGGAGGAGTTGAGGGAAAAGGTAAGAAACTCAAGCCTATCTGATATGTACCCTTCAATATTTTGGAGAAAAGCGGCACCAATGCCTGCAACTTTTTTAGCCTCCCATGATCATGGATTAGGGTGAGGAAGTTTTGATACCTTCAACTGTTGATTTTTTTGATGAGTACTTGCATGAGTTGAAGGAATATATCATCCTAGACAGAAGGAAGATGACTTCACGTAGGGGTGATGTTGATTATCTTCGAGTGGGCTTAAAGGGCACACATCCAAGAAAAGAAAAGTGGATTGAGAAGGAGAAGGTGAGAGAACTCTTCCCTTACTCATCTGTTGATTGATGAAACCTTTTGGTGGTCAAAAAATCTCACAGTGGGAAGGCGTGATCTAGAAAGGATCCAAAGAATTCTAAGGATAACTTAGAATTCGCAGAAGCACCTAAAGAAGCTGAGAATGGCCTCAATAGACAGAGAAAGGGAAAAAAATTCAAAGTCCTCAAAACTCAATGAAATTGGCATCATCACGAAGAGCATGTCATAATCTTTACAATGGTGTAAACAACTCGTCAAACGGAGTTACAAATCAAAATATATATGCGGTCAAAGTTTTGGTCAACCTAGCCAAGTCAGCATGGATGAGTCAACATCTGTACTATTGACGTCAACATCAGTAGGGATGACATCAACGTCTATATAGGGTACGCGAAACCAAAAGTGGAATACACGTGTCACGAAGATGCCATCATGATGATGTGGCAGCACCAAACGATGCCACATGTCATCCATTTTTTTCCTTTTCCAGATAGTCCATGGACCAATGGAAAAGTGCCACGTGGTAGTCGGTACAACCACACCGCACTCTGTACAACCACCTAGCAGGTGACGTTATAGGATGGCGAAGAAGGAATGGTGTGGCGATGATAGTGTAGAGGTGGTGACATGGTCCAATGAAAGGCTACCACATGGCCCAGTCATGGGAGGCCACGTGGCAACAAGAAAGCTCCCAATGAGGGTTAACAACCGAATTTCCAAATTTAAAAGAGGTTGACCAAATGGCCAACCATCCTTCCAAAATAGCGGCACCGCCAACAGTTTTCGATGACGCAAAAAACTCGTGCCAAAAGGGGAGTACAAGTCCGCCATATATATGTGTGTGTGTGTGTGTGTGTGTGTGTGTATTCCTCTATATCTAGGCGCAAC
This sequence comes from Picea glauca, assembly GCA_000966675.3. NCBI lineage: Eukaryota > Viridiplantae > Streptophyta > Pinopsida > Pinales > Pinaceae > Picea > Picea glauca. The sequence continues at coordinate 161,676 of JZKD02S1621445.1, read as the reverse complement.
AAAAAAACCACCAACGAGATCGTTATACCTAGCAGAGGTTTCCAATGTATGCCATATGGTTAAAACAATATGCCAAAGAGAGGAGGCCCATGAGTTTGACCCTGGGACCTCCCCAAACAAATGCCCTATTAATAGCTCCGCCAATCGTTTAGGAAAACATACAGATTGGTTAATACACCCAGATTTTTATTTAAATATTGAAACTTGCCAATGCATGAGAGGGAGGACCAGGGCATGTGACCATACAACCAAGTCATGGAATTCGAGAAATATTCATTTTAATTTATTGCAGGTTGCAGGAACCAAAATCGAGACATGATTTCTCTTGGGTCTGAAAGTGTCAGACTCAGATCGAGGTGTGGAGATAGTTGTTTTTAGGTAATTTGACGCCACGAATTCAGTGGTGTTGTTTTTTTTATGATCTGAGAAAATATTATGCACATAACTTTGGAATGAGGTATACTTACGTATTTTGTCAAATAATTTTACTGAGTTAATAAAAAGGCCTATCCATTTGAGAGCAGGACCTGGACAAGTAGTCCACTAGGGATGAAACCTGTTATTGATTTTTTGTGGTCAGATCTGATGCTTATGTCTCTTTATCATTGATCTTTCCTTCTTTATGGTGCATTTCAGTTTATGCTCATTTAATACAATTCTTTAATAAGTCACATCGATGAAAAGCTCTTGGATCAATTATAGATCTCGTTGATGTTATATTTTCCCAAACTCTCACATGATACCCCCTTCTAGTCTACCTATATTATTTGTTCCCAAGGGATCAACCATTAGATCGATAATCTATACTACTAAAATTGACATTAGTCAATACTTAGGTCATTTTAGTTTTCCACTATACTTTAAATATTTCTTTCTCATTCTCATTTATAAAGTGAGATAAGAGAAAAGTACAGTAGTTGAATATATATTTATTTTTCAATGAAATATTATCCATCAAATATGATTCCACCAATTTCAAATCCTTTTTTCATGTGCTAATTTTTTTTTTAATTGTTCCACCAAATTTTTTGTTTTAGTCACACTACATCCATACATGATAATTAGTACCATAACATACTTTAATGATAATATCGATACCTAATAAATACTAAATAGCATGCATAACATGCTTGTAGCTTAATGATAGCATAATGAAAACAAAATGATCTATATAACTTCACTTCATTTGAGAAACCCAAAATAACATATTACATATTACAATTGCAACATGTTATTATATGTAATTACATATTACATTGTAATATGTTATAACATATTACATTGTAATATGTTATAACATATTACATTGTAATATGTTATAAGAAACATATTACGTTGTAATATGTTTTAACAACAATTGTAATATGTTATAACATATTACAAAATAAAGGAATAACCATATTAATTTTAGATTAGATTGATTATAGATAATAGATTTTAATACAAGATGATAATAAACTCTAGTGAAAAAAAAACCAAGAAATAAATATATATAAAACTCACATATAAAATGAGTAGAACCCTAAACTCAAGTTATTAAAAATAGGATTCTTATACCATCCTAATACATAATAATATCTATAATTCATAGATATGGAATTATAACTTGATCTTTGATCTTTGTAATATTATATAGAAGTATGAATTATATATGTGCTTAAAAAATGTAACGTTATACCCTAAATTTTTATTCTTAAATTGTTATACATAAAATGAATATACCTTACTTTTTATTCTTAAAAATGTTATATGTAAAATGAAGTATAAATTACAATAAGATTACAATAACCTTCTAGAGGTTTTACCAATACAAATACAAAAGAATAGTCTCAGTCATACTCAGTGCTACACATGACTGCATCATGTTGCTCCACGAAACCATATTGGAGCCTAGACTGAAGAAATATGTTGAAGTACTTTTTCGATCAAGAATACTTCTAGCCCAATCTGAAACTAGATATCCATATAACCTGAACTCATGTTCCATCACATACCTGGGAACATAATCGAATGTACCCATAAGGTACCTCATCACATGTTTTTTTGTCACCAAATGAACCTTCCCGGGCCGCTCCATATACTGACTCAGGGTGTTCACATAAAAAAATATATCCAATCTCATGTTCATCAAGTACATCAATGAACCAAACATATTCCTATATCAAGTAAAATCCACAGTGTCTGAATTTGTATCTTATAGAAACTTCATATTTGATACCATAGGTGTAGCCCTTTCCTTGAAATCCAACATCCCGAACCTCTTCAGTATTTCCACTACATACTTCCATTGATTCAGAAAGATCTCATCCTATCTTTTCCATACCTCGAGACCCAAAAAGTAATGCATCATCCAGAGATCTTTAATCTCAAACTCAACAACTTGTTTACTATTACATTCTCAGATGAGATTTTCCACACCAATTCAAAACAATTCATCCACATACAACAGTAGTATTATTGGACCATCATCCACAACCTTAACATAAAGGTTAGGATATGGACTGATCTTTGTAAATCCTAAGCTTGTAAGAAAATTTTCCATCTTTCCATACCATTCTCTAGGTGTCTATTTTAATCCATACAAGGTCATCTCCAATTTGCACACATACGTCTCCATGTTATGTACCTTGAACCCTTTTGGTTGCTACACATATAGTTCCTCTTTCATTTCACCATTCAAGAATTTTGTTATCACATCCATCTGATGCACCTTCCATTTCATTACTTTGGCCAACAAAAGTATAGTCTTGATCAAGGTATATCTCGCCATGAGAGAAAATGTCTCCTCATAGTCAATGCCCTCCTTCTAAGAGAATCCTTGATCCACAAATATATCCTTATATTTTTAGATACGTCCATCAATTGCATGTTTGGTCTTGTATATCCATTTTGAACTTACTATTGATTTCTCCTTTAGTCTAGGGACCATATCTCAGAAACATTCCACATAGTTGGAATATGGTTTCATCTTCTTACTTTCCCTGAGATAATTTTCTAGGGCACCATATGTTTCTGCATCTCTAATGATCTCATGTGCACAAGTTAGTCCTCTCTTGCGAGAAGAAATATCTGTTGGCATCTGAGGTTCTTCCATGCCATTATTCTCATGAATGACTTCCTCTAGCTCAATTGCTTCTGCCTCTGGAACTCTAGTAACTTCATTCTCCTCCTCATGAACCTATTTTGCATAGTCATGTTTTTATTTTCTGAAAGATGCACTCTCATTGAAGGTAACATCTCGGCTAATTTCAACTTTCCAGTGACCGGGAATATATATTCTATATGCCTTTGATGTGTCACTGTAAAAAAAAACTATGCCATTCAACATGCAGACAAGCCATACTCTACATCAATAGTCATCAATCACATCAATGTGAATATCTCTCCCATCAGTAATCATCAATCACATCAATGTGACTATATCTCCCCCTTTGACATCAATGGAAAAGGGTCATTCTCCTCTTGGGGCTGCCCCCCCTTCTTGAACTCTCCTTAGGGTTGCTTCCCCTGCCTAAATGCCTTTGATATTACTTTGAATAATCTCTCCCCTTTTTGAACAAGGGATATCACTCTAATATAATGTTGAAGATACATCGCTCATGTTCCCCCTGTGATCATCAGTCCCCCTGGAATTATGCCTATGTTCTCTTTCTTCAAATATAGGGCTATTTTACCAAGTATACATCTGATAAATATCTCCTCCTAGAATCATGAGAAGAAGAATGACTACCCCTATGGGTATGTCTCCCCCTATCTTCTCTTGAATATGGACAATATGCTACCACTGCAATAGCTTCTGCTGCAAATGCTACTGCTCAACCAGTACATAGAGCAATACAATACTTGGACCTATCCATGCATCAAAATTCGTGCCATACCATACATCATGAAGCAAACGATATGTCAACAATGAACAAAACATAAATCAAGTACCAAAATGTGCGCTCACCATGCACAACACCCATGTACAATAACCATGTACATCAACACCATACAATGTGCCAAAAGATATCATCTATGGAATGTATCAACCATATGCCTCTACCAACATGTCAACCATGTGCATCTATCAATTTTCCAACCATGTGCATATAACAACTATCATATCACTCATGATATGTATTCACCATGAACCAAGTTCCACAATCATGTATCTCAATCAATCATGTGTCTCCTCATATCATCAAACATATACCATCTATGATTTTACCAAACATGTACATCAACATGTACCACCACTTGTACCAAGCAATTATGGAAACCATGCATCAATACCACAACAAAATGAATCCTCATGCATGTATGCCAAGTCCACCACAAAACATGTGCCAAACAAACTGCTAGTAGGTTCCTCTACCAAGGTACTAGAAGTGTACCAATCATGCATCAACTATATATCAAGATATGACTCAACAATGATGTACACATTATCACCTCATCAACTCACCAACTACATGTCCCAATATGTAGTTAAACTATATGCCAAATACATGCACCAAGATATCCAACAAGTAAGATTCCAATAATACATCATAAGATATATGAATGAAACTCAAAATTTGTACCAACCATGTACCCCAAAAGATCGTCCTCAATCCTTCATTCACTACAGAAAATACTAAGCATCCAACAATACATGTATTAGTAGTGTGCTTCAATAGATCAATGACATCTCTAGATAACATCATCAGGATATATCACATAACCAAGGTACCATAATTTCATTGTCATAACCAACATTGTTCTTCAACAGAAAATGCCTCAATCTATACTCATGGGTTAGTTCCATACATCCAAGATAGTCTTTCATTGTATATCATCACATTACAGAATCCAATATGTAATCATAAAAAATTACAGCAAACAATGTCAGAACCTGCAACAAACTATGTCAGACAATGCATCACAGAGTTATACCATCACAACAAGTTGCAAACCATGTGCATAGCCTTTTTTCCTTAGGATTTACAACATATATGCAGCCTGATGCACAAACAACTCGTCTACATACGCGACCTATGCAAGGTCATCTTTCTTATGCATGCAATTGTTACCACTATCACCCGTGTATGATTCAATATATGACACAGTTGATCCTCCCTTAAGGCTTCCATTTTTCTCTGGTTGTTCAGTCTTCTTCAGCCACTTTTGAAGGTGTCCATGCTTCTCAGAACTTGAGCTCCGAGATTCCATATTTTATAATATGTCTCCCTTCCTTACTTCATTTCTTCTTCTAGTCATGGTATTTGAGGTCCTCATCATGGACTTTCTTCTTGTGTTCAAACAATCCTGAGATTTGTGGCTAAATCCACTACAACTGTAGCATCTCATGTTGTGACAGTGAACAACAATGTGTCCTACTTGATCACATCTCCAACACCTTATGGTGTTATGAAATCTTCCATTATTTCTCCTTCCATAATATTTGCATTCTAAATCTATATGACCATATTCATTACATGAATAACATTGACCATGAAAAATACTTGCATACCTTTGCTTTGGTGTCCATCTTCTTTGAGGTGTAAGGATGGATTCTTGATGTCTTTCTTTCTTTGTTCTTTTGAAACTTTCCTTCCCTTGTGCAGGTGGTTGAATTGCAGCATTATCTTCATCCTTTACCTCATGCTTCTTTGAGGTTCTTTCTTCAACATGTGTAGCTTCTCTCTTGTATCCAAGACATAATTTATCATTTCGTGATCTTTGAATTTCCAAGATCTCATTCACGATTTGTGAGCTATTCAAGAATTTGTTTGACTTTTCTACTTTCTTTCTAAGATCAACAACTTCATCTTCTAGATTATGACATGACTCCTCCTTTTCATTTACTTGATTCTTCAATAGTTCCTCCAGCCTTTTGGATTCTTCGATTTGGGTCTTGAAATGAACAATAATTTCAAAATTTTTGTTAATCTCATCATCTACCTTCTTATCTTCTTTTTCCTTCTTTAGTCTTGTGATATGTTCTTCCTTTTAATCTAATTGAGTCTTATTACTTTCTTCTTGTTCTTTGAGCATTTCCTTTAACTTCAAGATGTGCCTTTGACTCTTCTTAAGAAACTTTTTAGTGTTATCTGAAAGATAGATATAGTCTATATAATAGTGGTCATTGATATATTCATATAGACCCTCTTCAACTTTATTTTGAAGTTCTTATATTTATTCTTCTACCTCTTCCTTGGGATAGCAATCAACTATTTCTAGATTTTCTTCTTCACTTGTAGAGAAAAAATCAACATCATCACATTTTGAATTATTGCAATCAAGAGTTTGTAGAGATTCCTTACCTTCATTTGAAATGTCTTCAAGATCTTTCTTTTTTCTTTGGTATGTCTCCTTTAGATTTAGACATAGATTGATCTGAATTATTTTCGGCACGAAATGAGAGTGGAGATATAACACATAAATATTTAAAGATATTGCAAGAGAAACAACAATATAATAGAGGTATAGCGGAAATAAAAAAGAGTCACAGATATACAGTAATACACAACTTCTATTAATGAAATAATGTACAGAGACTGTAAAAGTATAGAGTGAAAGACTCCCTAAAATGGTGGAAGCTTATCCCTCAGAAGAGATGTGACGGCTACTCGCATTCGCAAAAAGATGATTTTTTACAATGAATCTCTAAGGGAATTTTTTACATAAGGAAAATCCAAATTCCTAACCCCGGAAAATGAAAATCCAAAAGGCTTGCGAGCCCCGATGGGGGTAGTTGACACGTCAACTTCCCAGGGGCGTAACTTTTGCATACGATCTCTATTTGTGGTGCACGATAACTCGTTACAAATATCTATCCGAGGACTACAACTTTTGTGTGAGAAACATCAATCTTATTTCCATGTTGCTCCCCAGTTTCCCAAAAAACGTCATTTAGGGCCTCAAAACGGCTCCGGAAGTTTAGGATCCGAAAAACTGCTAAAAATAATAAATTACCAAAATTGCCAAAAAACTGTTTTGAGACAGTTGGAAAAGGTGGGTGGCCACCAATATCCACCTGGAACATAGATCCTTGGCAGAAGTGCATTGTCCCATGCTCTCTTTGATAGGGCATGAGAGTCCACTAAGCATTGTCTTGAGAGCCAATGCATCATTCTTCTTTCCTTCCTTTTGAGCTGCAAACTTTGACTTGTTCTTCAAGGAAATCAATACACCAATGGTTGGCTTCCAAATACCTACTCCCATTTCCTTCATATGCACTCTCATTTCTATTCTCCAAGTAGAATAGTTTTCCTCATCAAGGATTGGAATTTCATTATCCATTTGTGTGTCCATAGATCTCCTCCAAGATTGTTAAGGATTATAGTGAAGGCCTACTCTGAATCCAATTGTTGGACACACCGAATACACTAAGAGGGGGGGTAGCTAAACAATGTAGGGATATTTTTCCCAAAACTTCCCCTTCAAAAAAATCATTAGTTAGCAATCACCATTTATTCATTACATATTGTTATCATTCATAACCAATTAAATGTGAACATATATCAACAAGATATCATCAATAAATCATGACCACAAGGAACACAAAGAACACAAGATGTATGTACAATTTTATTTTTATTAGGGACTACAATCCTTGGGTTTATCAACAACAATTGAATAGAGTACAACTCTACAAGAACACCAACTCTAAAATGCAAGACTCAACTTACACACTCAACACCAACTGAGATGAGGAAACAATCCTTAACAAATATCAATCTCTCAATAGGTACACTACCTATCGGTAGTGCAACATGTGTATGTACTCGCCCTACCAATAGTGTATCTCACGTATGTACACGACCAGTCTATACTACATCCTGCGTATCACTTATGATCACTTAGGGTTTTCTCTTCAATATGAACTCAGATCCTCAACCTTCAATCACATTCTCTTCTATCTTTCATTGCCCCATCTAACCCATAATCAATCAAAACACATCCAATCTCTCCAACAACTTACTCATTCTCCTCAACCATACAATATGAATGCTACTCAATCATGTATACGAAATCATCATACTATAGAAATCATATTAGTACTGAATCATAAGAGTCATTATCACTTGTATCAACCAATACAAACCACATCACAACAACCATATCAATAATTCCTTAAGCATTCACTACACAACAAACAAGAGTATCCATCAAAACAACAATGTAATCATACCAGAGTTTCTATGGTAGATCTGAGCCCATAGAATGTAGATCTAGAACCTACTTCAATCTTCAAGATCCTGGCACTAGCCCACACAAAAGTATTCATGACTTCATCCACTGTACATGCCATGTCCTCATTCACCCCACGTATGTATGCACCCTGGCTCACTACAGCCCAAGTACACCTCAGAAACTAGGGTTTCTGGACTTCCGAAACTTTTTCCGTCATGATCTCAGACTTACCAAAACTTTGATGTGTCCATGAGATCCTCCATACACTCTATCTCTCATAATAGATCTTCAATACATGCTCAAGAGATTGGAAAAAGAGCTAAACACCAAAGATGTTTAAGACCCTTGTCTCTTATTTATACTCTCCAAGTAGCTTCCTTATAAGCATCTTCTAGGTCACTTAACCCACTTCTAGGTGACTTAACCAATTTCTAGGCCACTTAACCTATTTCTAGGTTACTTAACCCATTTCTAGGTCACTTAACCCTTTTTCCTCATTTTAGGGTTAACCACTTTCCATAATTAGAAATTTCTCCATTACTTTATCATTTAAATATTTTTTCTTGACTTTGTCACCTCCCTTTATCATTTAAATAATCCTCCTTGACTTTGTCACTTCACTTTATCATTTAAATATTAATTTCTTCTTTGCAATCCCTTTGACTTATTTGACTTTTTTGGGCTCCAAGCCTACATATGAGGGTCCTTTATCTTTGTAAGGACATAAATCTCAAACCATGAGAAGTTATGTGACATTCCCCATACCACTGGAAATGGCATGACAAACACTATCCATCTAGGATAGTTTCACTGAAAAATTCACTGATCTTCATCTTCAAAATAATGAGATGAAGATCATATCATGTATGAAAATAATACATAACTAGATCATACCAGGATACCTATAATTGGGTGGGTGTATGTGAGTAATGAAGTGTGAAATACATATGATATAGATTTTTCTTAGGTTTTCTAAGATAAGTCCTTTGGAATATTCACCTAAGTGTTCATGAATTCCAAGAGATATTGAGGTAGGTCATAAGGAAGGAAGTTAACAAAATTGGACATGCCAAAAAAGAAATTATGCATTGGATATAGAGAACCCTCCAACTCAAAATACCTCGTCCTAATAATATTCATGGGGTATGACACTCGTGTTCTGAGTTTCTCCAAATTTGGAGATGGTTCCCAGACTCTAAATTGATCTTATTTGTCACCTTATTTGTTTCAATAGTTTGAGTGTCGAATTAGGTCTTCAAATTCTCCATCATGAGAGTGATATATGTCACTTTATCACAACTCTCAATGATATTATTATCACATTAATAAAGGTACTTCCTCAAACCACAAGCCTCCCATACCATGCATGAACACCAAAAATAAAATGCAAAGGGAAAAGTCTTAAGATGAGTATAACAAAATGAAAAACCAAGACCAAAGAATTATTTGAATGTAGAGACAAAAAAAATTCTAAGACATAAGAGAAAATAAATGCACCAATATAGACATTCTCTCATATTCCAATCACCTTTAAATATTTAGAGACACGAAATGTGTGTAAATAAATAAACACAGGTGGTTGGATAGGGTTTGTACCATCCATTGAATCTCTCATAGTGCAAGGAGAAATGAGTATTGGGGGTATTTAGGAAGGGGATTAAATCCCTCTTCTCATGTCAAAACTTCTAATATGACAACTGGGGGGATATGGCTCCCCCAACTTCCTTTAATATATATTTTATTTTCACAAAACATCACGGAAAGGATTGGGAATCCTATCAAACCCCTTCATACTCCCTAAGGTTGATTTCTTATTCTATAAGAGTATCTAAAATATTCTCCTTGATTTTGGCCTCAATATTTAGAGAGAGTTTCACCTAGTGGTGTGAGATATTATGAAATCTAATGGTCAATAAAGTTTCTCATTGAATAATTCTTGCAGTAGATGGTGAGGAGAGGTCATTTACATTCTTCAAAGAACTAATAATGAACAAGGAGTTACCAATGATAGTTACTTCATATACATAACACAAACTTAACAAATGAAATCATTGATAAGATGAAAGGGTCTTTACCTCATCGTTTGTATTCTTCCCTAGACCGTAATAAAAATAAACATCCTTTTAGATTTTGGGATGGAGAATGATCCCCTCCACACATATCACTTCTTAATATTATTAATGTTATCATAATGGCTTGTCTTATTTGTTTTGTACATTATTGATTCAGAAAGGATCTAGAGAACTTTAAGGATAACTCATAATTCGCAGAAGCACTTGAGGAAGCTCAGAATAGTCTCAGAAGACAGAGAAAGGGAAAAAAATCAAAGTCCTCAAAACTTAGTGAAATTTGCATCATCGTGAAGAACATGTCATAATATTTCCAATGGCGTAAATGGATTGCCAAACAGAGTTACGTATCAAAAGACATTCGTGATCAAATGTTTGGTCAACCTAGATATGTGAGGAGGAATGAGTCAACATAAATACCACTGATGTCAGCATTAGTATGGATGGAATCAACATCTGCACAGGGTACATGCAACCACAGAGGAAGACACGTGTCATGATGACATGGAAGCACTAGAGGCTGCCACGTGTCATCATTTTTTATTCTTTTCCAATCAGTTCGTGAACCAATGCAAAAGTGCAATGTGGTAGTCCGTTCAATCATGTGGCACTTTGTACAACCACCTGGAAGGTGACATGATAGGTCAATGAAGCATGAATGATGTGGTGATGATAGTGTAGAGGTGGTGGCATGGTCTAATGAAAGGCCACCACATGGCAGAAGGAAAATGCCCAATGAGGGATAAGAATCAAATTTCCAAATTTAAAAGAGGTTGGAGAAATGGCCAACCATCTCACCAAAATAGTGGCACCACCAAGAGTTTTCCATACCACCAAAAACTTGTGCCAAAAGGAGAGTACAAACCCACCGTATATATATATATATATGTATATGTATTTATGTATGTATTCCTCCATATCTTCCTGCAATAAAAAAACCACCAATGGGATCGCTATACTTAGCGGAGGTTACCAATTTATACCATATGTTTAAAACAATACACCAAAGAAAGGAGTATCGCGGGTTTTCCCTAGGACTTCCCCAAACAAATTCCCTATTAATACCTCCACCAACACTTGGGCCAAATGGTCGGATTGGTTAACCTACGCAGATTTTTATTTAAAATTTGAAACATTCCAATGCACAGGAGGGAGGACCAGGGCACGTGACCATATGTCCAAGACACAAAATTCAAGAAAGATTCCTTTTAATTTATTGCAGGTTGTAAGCATGGAAACCAAGACCGAAATTCTCTTAGGCCTAAAAGTGCCAAACTCATCGAGGAGTGGAGATAGTCATTTTTATGTAATTCGATGCCACGAATTCAGTGGTGGTTTTCGTTTTCTGATTTGAGAAAATATTCTATAGTTTAACTCCAGAATGAGGTATACTTATGTATTTTGACAAATTATTTTCTTGAGTTAATAAAAAGGCTTACCCATTTGAGAGCAAGACCTGGAGACATAGTCCACCAGGGACAAACTCCATTATCAAGTTTTTTTGTTCATATCTAATGCTTATGTCTCTTTATCATTGAGGTTTTCTTATTTATCATGCATTTTAGTTTATGCTCATTCAATACAATTCTTTAATAAGTCACATCGATGAAAAGATCCTGGATCATGTTGGTATGAGAGCGATCGTATTTGACTTGAATTGTTGAGTGTGAATGCTTACTAGGGCCAAACATAAATAGGGTGAATGAACACTTAAGACTTTCAACCCCGAAGTTGGTCGTGCATCCCGAAGGAAGAAAGTGGATGAAGAGGACAAGAGTCATGAACATGAGAAAAACTTTCATATGGTATTCTATCACATGTTAGATATGGTCAAGAAAATCTATGGATATTATGAGAAGAGAATGTCAAAGAAAGGGAAGAAAAAGGAAGCATCAATGGACGAAAATGATTCAGTGAATCAAGGGGCTGGAGGAGACCCTCCTGGGCTTGCATCTTCACCATTGAGTTCTAGCTCTTCATCTTCTGATCATTCTCATCATTTTCATCATTCTGGCTATAAAGATTCTTTTAAGAAACCATTATTAAAACTTGATGTAAAATTTGCTTTACCTATGTTTAATGGAGATGCTAATCTTGAAAAGCTAGATAATTGGATCCGATGGGTTGAAGTATATTTTCGTGTTCAACAGATTGATGAAGAGGAAATTAAATTGCAATTGGCCTCTCTTCGGTTGGAAGGAACTGCTCTTGTATGATGGGAGAGAAAAATTCAGGACATAAGTAGGTGTGGTAATTTTCTTTCCTCATGGTCGGAATTTAAATCAGCAATAAGAAAGCAATTTTATCCATTGGGTTATTTACATAAAACAATGATGGAATGGAAAAATTTAAGACAAAGTAAAGTTCAATTTGTGCAATGTTTCATGGAAGAATTTAGTAAGAAAGGTCTTACATTAAACATTCCTTTAGATTCTTATGAAACTTTAATTAAGTATATTGATGTACTCCATAGTTATATTCGACATAATTTACTATTGTTTAACCCCACCAGTCTTCACGAATTTTGTGTGTAAGCCACTCAGCTTGAGAATAGAGGAAAGCATGTTCAAGAAGATCCGACAAAGAAACCTTCCAAATTTTCACGTAAGGAATTTAAGGGAAAGTTTCAAAGGATGGACACAAAAAATGCCACTATAAAGAGAGAAGAAGGAAATCCATCTTGCACTCATTGCAAGAAGAATGTTCACGATGATGAACACTGTTGGAAATTACATCTAGAGAAAATACCAAAAAAGTTTGGTGGAAAGGGGAAGACAAATACCATTTCTACAATGCAACAAGATCTTGGTTCCAATTCAGGAGATGATGAAAACATCACAACGATTGGAGTAGAAGGTAAATAGTCCCTTCATGTTAGTTGAAATTCTAGTATTGAATCTCATAACGATGAAATAAAGAGGAACCAATTATTTCATATAAGATTTGTAGCTAAGCACACTAAGATAGATACATTGTTTGATCTATGTTCCCAAGTAAACTTGATATCTGAACCACTTGTCAAAAATATGGGTCTTGAAACTAAACCAAATCCAAAGCCTTATCCTCTTGGTTGGGTATGTGATAAATAAAAACTTAATGTCACCAAGCAGTGTAGGGTCAGATTTTTTATTGTTTCAAAGTTCATTGATGAAGTGGATTTGGATGTTGTATCACTTCATATATGTGGCATAGTGCTAGGGAATCCTTATCTTTATGATAGAAAGTAGTATTCTTTTTCCATGATAATAAATATAACCTTACTAAATGATGAGTGGAATACATTGTTAGAGTCCACAACATGAGGGTAAACAAAAAATTCATTAGTGCAAGACAAATGAAGAGACTCGTAAACACTAATAAGATATATGTACTCATGGTCCTAAGGGAAAAGGATGTTAGAATATCTAACATCTTCCAAGGATGTTATCGTTCTCATAATAAATAATTAATTGATATTGTTTCTAAGTGTGATGACATATTTCATGAACCAAATGGACTACCTCCTAAGAGGGAAATCCAACATGAAATACATCTTCAACAATATTATCCTCTTTCTAATGTGGGCATGTACATGATGTAATTTGTAGATATGACCAAAATAAAAAAGCAGGTATTAGTCTTATTGGATCAAGGGGTCATCAGGCTCAGTTCATCTCCTTGTGGTTCTTCGATCATGATGGTTCCAAAGAAGGATGAAACATGGTGAATGTTTGTCAATTATCGAGCCTTAAAAAAAATCACGGTGAAAAATCGATACCCTCTTACTCGTATATATGATTTACTAGATCAATTAAATAATGTTTTTTATTTCACTAAGTTGGATTTGCGTAGTGGATACCATCAGATGAGGGTTGCAAAATAGGATGCATGGAAAATTGGCTTTAAAACCAAACAAGTATTGTATGAGTGGTTAGTTATGACATTTGGTCTTTCTAATGCTCCGACAACCTTCATGCATGTGATGAATGATGTATTCAATACATTTCTAAATGATTTTGTAATTGTATATTTAGACGACATTCTTATATTTAGTAGGACGTGGGATGAACATGTAAGGCATGTAGAGAAAGTATTGGATACTTTGAAAAGGGAAAAGTTGTATGTAAAATTGTCCAAACATGAATTTGGCAAGATTGCACTAGTGTACTTAGTTCATATTGTAGGAGGAGGACAATTGAAAATTGATCCGTCCAAGATTTATGTAATTGTAAATTGGCCTGAACCCACAACTATAACCAAAACATAGATCTTCTTGGGTGTAGTTCAGTATTGGAGGAGATTCATATAAAATTTCACTTTCATCGCAACTCCTTTGCATGCCTTAACCAATGTGAAGAACACTTTTTCAGTGGGGAGGAAAGAAACAAAAAAACTTTGACACTTTGAAGGAAAATATAAGTATTGCACCAATATTATCACTGCCAAATCTTCAGTAGCCTTTTGAGATCAAGACAGATACGATAGGATACACCATGGGTGAAGTATTGATGCAATATCACAAGCCTATATGTTACCACTTTGAAAATTTTAACCAAGTTTTTGTTAGCTATCCTAAAGATGATAAATATTTATATGCATTAGTTCAAAGTGTAAACAAATGGAATCACTACTTGTTAGGGAAGGAGACAATCATACATACAGATCGTCAGCCCTTATAGTTTCTCCAAACACAAACCAAGATGCAACAATCTTGACATTATAGGTGGATGGGTTTTCTTCAACAGTTTCATTTGGTAGTCAAACAAAAAAAGGATACAAGTAACAGGGTAGTTGATATGCTTTCTAGATCTCCTATTGTTGCTTCTATTATTTTGAATAACGCTTATTTATCTCATGATATCTATGTGAAAAAATATGTTGGTGATGAAGATTTTAAAGATGTATTTGAGAAGCTAACCCATGGTGCACAGGTAGAGAACTATGGTCTGTAGGGAAAACTACTCTATCATCTTGGAAAGCTATGTATTCCTACAAGTGAACAAGTCCATGTAATACGGGAAGCTCAAACTTCTCTTGTGTCTAGGAATTTTTGGGTAGAAAAAACTATGGCTCCTCTGCAAAGGTTTTGTTACTCGCCTCAGATGAAAGAAATTGAAACTAAATATGTAAAGGGTCATGTGATGTGTTCTACTTCTAATCCCACTAATATAAAATCAGGGCTATACTCACGACGTCCTATTCCATCCCATCCATGGGAGAGTATCTCCATGGATTTTGTAGGGTGTTTACCAATGACGAAAAGGGGTCATGACTATTTGTATGTAGTAATGGATAGGCTTAGAAATATGTGCATATTGATGTGATGTAAAAAGAAAAGCACTGCTGAGAAGACTATTAATCTCTTCTTTCAATATGTTTGGGTTCACATTGGGCTAACCACATGCATTATATCAGATTGAGATACTCGATTCCTTGGATATTTTTGGACAAACTTGTGGAGAATGTTGGACACCAAGTTGAAGAGGAGAATTGATTTCCATACATAGACCGACGGATAGACATAGGTTGTTAACCGAACAATGGTACTTTTTCTTCGAGGTTGTTGCAACAAGCATCCCAAGTTGTGGGATGAGCATATACCCTATGTAAAACATTCTTACAATAGAGCCTTACATTCCTCCACATAGTGTTTTCCATTCGAGACATGTTTTGTGTATTTTCCTAAGGTCCCTTTGGACTTGATGTATGGGAAAGATGTTGATTCCAATGAATAAAGAAATGAAGACATGGCCCAAATGTTCATTCAAATGATCCAAAAGTACACCAAGCAAACAGGGAACAATTGGAGAAGAATCAAGCACAATATAAAGCTTGACATGAAAAACACAGGGTTGGTCATCAGTACCAGGTTGGAGACTAGGTAGGGATTCACATCAATAAGGAGTAGTTGACGGCAAATGAAAGAAACTCAAGCCTATCTGATATGGACCCTTCAATATTTTGGAGAAAAGCGAAACCAATGCCTGCAATTGTTTTAGCCTCCCATGATCATGGATCAGGGTAAGGAAGTTTTGATACCTTCAACTGATGATTTTGTTGATGAGTACTTGTATGAGTTGAAGGAATATATCATCCAAGACAGAAGGATGAGGACTTCACATAGGGGTGATGTTGATTATCTTCGAGTGGGCTTAAAGGGAACACATCCAAGAAAAGAAAAGTGGATTGAGAAGGAGAAGGTGAGAGAACTCTTCCCTTACTTATCTGCTGATTGATGAAACCTTTTGGTGGTCAAAAAATCTCGCAGTGGGAAGGAGTGATCTAGAAAGGATACAGAGAAGTCTAAGGATAACTCATAATTCGTAGAAGCACCTAAAGAAGCTGAGAATGGCCTCAATAGACAAAGAAAGGGAAAAAAATTCAAAGTCCTAAAAACTCAATGAAATTGGCATCATCACGAAGAGCGTGTCATAATATTTCCAATGGTGTAAACAACTCGTCAAACGGAGTTACAAATCAAAAGATATATGCGGTCAAAGTTTTGGTCAACCTAGCCAAGTCAGCATGGATGAGTCAACATATGTACTATTGACGTGAACATTAGTAGGGATGACATCAACGTCTATATAGGGTACGTGAAACCAAAAGGGGAAGACATGTGTCATGAATACGTCAGCATCATGATGTGGCAGCACAAAAGGATGCCACATGTCATCCATTTTTTTTCCTTTTCCAGATAGTCCATGGACCAATGGAAAAGTGCCACGTGGTAGTCGATACAACCACGTCGTACTTTGTACAACCACCTAGCAGGTGACGTTACAGGATGGCGAAGAAGGAATGGTGTGGCAATGATAGTGTAGAGGTGGTGACATGGTCCAATGAAAGGCCACCACACGGCCCAGTCATGGGATGCCACCTGGCAACAAGAAAACTCCCAATGAGGGTTAACAACCGAATTTCCAAATTTAAAAGAGGATGACAAAATGGCCAACCGTCCTGCCAAAATAGCGGCACCGCCAATAGTTTTCCATGATGCCAAAAACTTGTGCCCAAAGGGGAGTACAAGTCCTCCATATATATGTGTGTGTGTGTGTGTGTGTGTATTCCTCTATATCTAGGCGCAACAAATAAACCACCAACGAGATCGTTATACTTAGCGGAGGTTTCCAATGTATGCCATATGGTTAAAATAATATGCCAAAGAGAGGAGGCCCATCAGTTTGACCCTGGGACCTCCCCAAACAAATGCCCTACTAATAGCTCCGCCAACCGTTTAGGCAAACAGACAGATTGGTTAATACACCGAGATATTTATTTAAATATTGAAACTTTCCAATGCATGAGAGGGAGGACCAGGGCATGCGACCATACAACCGAGTCATGGAATTCGCGAAATATTCATTTTAATTTATTGCAGGTTGCAGGAACCAAAATCGAGACATGATTTCTCTTGGGTCTGAAAGTGTCAGACTCGGATCGAGGTGTGGAGACAGTTGATTTTAGGTAATTCGACGCCACAAATTCAGTGGTGTTGTTTGTTTTATGATCTGAGAAAATATTATGCACATAACTTTGGAATGAGGTATACTTACGTATTTTTTCAAATTATTTTACTGAGTTAATAAAAAGGCCTACCCATTTGAGAGCAGGACCTGGACAAGTAGTCCACCAGGGATGAAACCTGTTATTGATTTTTTGTGGTCAGATCTGATGCTTATGTCTCTTTATCATTGATCTTTCCTTCTTTATGGTGCATTTCAGTTTATGCTCATTTAATACAATTCTTTAATAAGTCACATCGATGAAAAGCTCTTGGATCAATTATAGATCTCGTTGATGTTATATTTTCCCAAACTCTCACATGATACCCCCTTCTAGTCTACCTATATTATTTGTTCCCAAGGGATCAACCATTAGATCGATAATCTATACTACTAAAATTGACATTAGTCAATACTTAGGTCATTTTAGTTTTCCACTATACTTTAAATATTTCTTTCTCATTCTCATTTATAAAGTGAGATAAGAGAAAAGTACAGTAGTTGAATATATATTTATTTTTCAATGAAATATTATCCATCAAATATGATTCCACCAATTTCAAATCCTTTTTTCATGTGCTAATTTTTTTTTTAATTGTTCCACCAAATTTTTTGTTTTAGTCACACTACATCCATACATGATAATTAGTACCATAACATACTTTAATGATAATATCGATACCTAATAAATACTAAATAGCATGCATAACATGCTTGTAGCTTAATGATAGCATAATGAAAACAAAATGATCTATATAACTTCACTTCATTTGAGAAACCCAAAATAACATATTACAATTGCAACATGTTACTATATGTAATAATAACATATTACATTGTAATATGTTATAAGAAACATATTACATTGTAATATGTTTTAACAAAAAATGTAATATGTTACAAAATAAAGGAATAACCATATTAATTTTAGATTAGATTGATAAGAAACATATTAAYATKGTWATATGTTATAAGAAACATATTACATTGTAATATGTTTTAACAAAAAAKGTAATATGTTACAAAATAAAGGAATAACCATATTAATTTTAGATTAGATTGATTATAGATAATAGATTTTAATACAAGATGATAATAAACTCTAGTGAAAAAAAAACCAAGAAATAAATATATATAAAACTCACATATAAAATGAGTAGAACCTTAAACTCAAGTTATTAAAAATAGGATTCTTATACCATCCTAATAGATAATAATATCTATACTTCATAGATATGGAATTATAACTTGAGCTTTGATCTTTGTAATATTATATAGAAGTATGAATTATATGTGTGCTTCAAAAATGTAACGTTATACCCTAAATTTTTATTCTTAAATTGTTATACATAAAATGAATATACCTTACTTTTTATTCTTAAAAATGTTATATGTAAAATGAAGTATAAATTTTTATTTTTAAATTGTTATATATAAAATGATTTAGTTTATGATTATATTTATATATATAAACAAACAAAATTATTCTTAAAATGTTATATATATAAAATGATTTAATTTATAATTAAATAAATAAAGTTTATGTACAATATCTATATGTAATATGTAATTTGACATGTTTATAAAAGAGGGAGAATGAAGAAAAGATAGAACCAATAATAAATAGTCTCTTTCACACTCGTTTTATCCTTGGGTTCTCCTTCTATAACATGACAAAGTGATATCTTTATATACCAGGCAAAGCGATAACTAATTTGGTTTTTGAGCGAACTAACCCAGCTCTCTACTTACTTATTTATATATATATATATATATATATATAAATATATAAATTATATCTATACAATTTTCAATATATATATATAATTTTTAATGTTATAAAAGGTTATAACATCTTTTAACTTGTATATATATTTATTATTTTTATATATTATAACCTATAACATCCCTCCTCTAGTCAAATCCTTTTCCATCCAAAGAATCGAGGAATACATTTAGAAATATTTTTCAAAATTACAGTTTAGAAAAAATTAAAATTTTCCAAATATAATGTTCAAATAGAGAAATCAACCATTTACGATTTATTATGTATTCATCTTTCTTTGTGTCATTCTCACCTATTCTGTTTTTTTCTTCCTACCTTCTTTGGCTTGTTCTTACTGTGTTGTTCCTTTATAGTGAGTGTTATTTACTACCTGGGACTGCTTAGAGTTAAACTATTCCTTTGGGTCTTATATTCTCAATTGTGCAGGACCCTGGCCACGCTGTTTCCAATTTTTGTTTGTCTTTCTCTTCAACTTGCTATCATAAAGTGTCTCTGCTGTCATGCGTTTTGTTGTTGTATCTGCACTATCCGGTTACGAAGTGATATCCGTTGGTTCTAACTGGTATAATTGGTTACTCTGACTGCTTCCGTGTCTAACTTGAGTGCTTTATCGAATCATTTTTATTTCAAGTGTCTCTTCTGTCATGTTTTTTGTTGTTGTCTCTGCACTATAACGTGATGAAGTGATATCCGTTGGTTCTCTTCGAGCTTGTCTAACTGGTATAATTGGTTACTCTGACTGCTTCCGTGTTTAACTTAAGTTCTTTGTCCATTTGCCCATATTCTAATTTGAAAGGTGGTGTTTGTCTGGTGTTTGTCTAGTAGGCTTTTTATATGTTGTTTTGTGTGTCCATATTTTACAAAAGTTTTATTTATGCGGCTCTATGGGGAGCTCTTTCTATAATTTATCATAAAATTACATTAAATTTGATCACTAATTATTATTAATCTCACCTTCGTTGCAGGGATCAAATTTGAAGGGACGGGTTATATTTCAAACTACATGGCTAATTTTATTGTAACCCTTCTAAATTGACATGTTAAAATAAATTATATTTTTCATATGAGAAAATGAAAAAACAAAAAAATCACCTATAAAATGATTATTTTATGACCCATTCATTATAAAAAAAATTAACTTTTAACTTATCATTCTCCAACCATAACATATTAATGGTTAGAGTAAAATAAACATAACATTCTAACTAATTCCATGATATCTTTATATACACTAATCTAGTTGGAATTCAACTTATAATTGAAACATTTTAATTAGGTTCCATAATAACATAACTTAATTATTTCTAAATTATTTCTCAAATTTCATTTTATTAAATCTAACTTAAACAGAAATTGTGCACAAATATTCACCTAAATAAACAGTGACAAGGAGCATGGACCTTGATTACAACCTAAAATCTGCTTGAAAATAGAAAAAAATATACAAAGTTGAAAAAATTTAAAAATATACAAAGTATAAGTAATATTGAAAAATTGGATAATTGTGATAGGAAGATTTGCCTCACCCCATGCAACCTGCTTAGAAGGCCTTTTCCATTTCCCTATGGAGACTTGAAGTCCCTTTTTTCAATTCCTAGAGCTAAAACACATATTTTGCCACATATACGTGCTCTAACAACTATTTAACATCTGTTTACGCAGGTTGCATCATTATATCCCACGTACATCGGGTTTTGTGTCCAAAATTAAAAATGGTGTTGGGTTTCCATGTCACGTCACGAGATCCATGATCTTTGACCTTCCATATATTGGAAGCGTTCTAACTTGGCCCTTCAATTCCATTCGAAGGTTATAAATGGGCCATATCCAAGCTGTGGAATAGGGGAGAAGAATTCAACTTTGAGAGCAAAGTTACTCTAATGAAATTATTCACTTCATATTGAGTGTGCATCCATTTGTCCTTTTAAGTTTGAACACATTGTTCATCCCCCAATCTTTGTATGCAAAGACTTCATATAGTCTGCAAAGAGTGCGTGACAACGTCTTTTGACTCAGGAGCTCAGGAGTAGCATAAGTTTGATTGCAGGATGGTGCAATGAACTGTCGCAAGGTGTGCGTAGTCACCCACAAGAAGCTAAGTTGTGGATTAAAACTTGTTGCAAGATGTGCATATGGTAAGTTTCGACTAAGCGTCAAAGAAACACTCTGAGGAGCTAAAATTTTCAAGAAAAGAAATATCAGAAGAGATAGTGGGGATAATTCTTCAATAGAGAGGAGCCCATTGAAGACTTCATAAATTAACAAGAAAGATCCGTTCAAGAGGGAGAGAGATCGTTCCAGACCATTCGATATGGGAGAGTTTCACGAAGGATAGTCGTGAAGCCTTTCGGCACTTCATGGTACAAAGACATAGAAGTGTTGTAAGAGTAGAGGTCACGAAGTCGTGAAGTGAATCGTGACCATTGGCTACAAGGAGGTTACATGGTAGTGGGTTGGAGAGTTTGGGAGGAAGAGTTTCGGAGATTGTGTGGAGTGAGTGAAATATTCATGAAGTCATGAAGGTCGAAGTAGAGTTGGACCATTAGATCCAGGAGGACACATGGAAAATATCTATTTGTTTTGATTGAAAGCATTTTGGAATGAAGCAAGGGAAGAGGTCACAATACTGTCGAAGCCCGAATTTACGAAGAGAGTAGGTCAACGGTCACAACTCATGGTCATATTGGAGAAGGAGTCTAGCACGGGAGCTAGCACTTGGAAATTGGTGTTGCCAGAAGCGCCTGAGAGTAGGGTCATAGGTAACTTGAACTTGCAGGTAACATCAAAAGGACCTCTGTGTGTTATTTGTTTAGGTTCTATTATCGCATAGTTTGTAGCTAGGAGAAAAGGCTATAAGGTAGACGACCAAACTGGCGTAACAGGAACCTATCCCACCCAATGTCACCACGATGGGATGGTTCTTTCTCTTTAGGGAGGTGAGGCCCAAGGGAGACGTCCCCGATGACCTGGGGATTTGAAGAGGCTAAAGGATAATCAGACAATAACAACTTCCCCCCTTCACAGATCACCACCAATCAGATATTCCCAGATAAACAACCAATAATAAAGTAAAACCCAAAGAAGTGTACCTACCTAGAACAAAAACACAACAAAATGATATGTGCAAGCTATTCAAAGGGTTAGTACTTTAAATCAATTGAGAACTATCTGACGAAATTACAATATAAGCATTTTGAAAGTAAATGTTGACGAAGTCAATGTTTACAAAATAGCACTCAAAGATAATGTTCCTTCACCAATAAATACTAGAACGATATGGAATTCAATGCACCAAATCAATACTTGACTTAATTAATGCCTCTAACTACCATTCAATTACTCATAAAGTAAAATGTTGCTGCAAAGAAGATGAAATATCCAATAATGACGTCAACAACTTAGGGTTAGTAGGGTAAGCTAAAGCTAGGGTTAGTGTAGTTAGGGTTTCAATTCAAAATCTTTGAGAGTCTTTATAAAAAATTCTACTTCAACGTTTGAGGTATTAGATTAGTGCTTTAGGGTTTAATGGAGTCACAAGTGAAGGACACATAGGTTGAAGGAGACAAGATTTCAAGGACTATAGGGAAAATTTTTGAAGTGCTGCTAAAGCAGGGCCTCAAAATCGAAACCCTAGGGGAGAGAGGCTCACTCCAGTGTTGCTAAAGAAAGGCCTCGTTCTCTCTTCTCCTTCCTAGTAAATGACTATCTCATATGAAGCACAAAATCAAGACAAGAAGGATCAATGAGGGAGTGTGTTGCTACAGCGAGCCTCTTTCATCAAACCCTAAAGAAAAACGACCCTAAGTGTAGATAACCTAGGCTTGGGACGTCTTCTTCCTCTTAGAATCTAAATGGTATGGCTAGCACAGGGGAAAGAGAAACAAGGAGTGTAGCTACGGCTAGGCTCTCCTTCTTTCCTTCGTTGACTGAAAGTTTCTCTATCAGGGGACATGAGAGAAGGACCTACTTGTGTGCTTGTCACCTAGGGTTTTAATTCAGCAAAATAAATAAACATATGCAAGAAATTAGACTACAACCATTCATTCAATAAGTTTTGCAGAAAAGTACTTACAATTCATCAAGAAATAACCATGCAAATCTTAGTTGTAACATATTCGTTCAAGAGAAACACCCTAAAATGCCAAAAATTGTCTTCCTTCAACAAGTGCGCCTCACTAGATTAGCCAAAACCCTAGAATAGGATGCAAATTTCAGACCTCACCAAGTGGTGAGTCAGTTGTGATCAAAATGAGAGTGAAAACCCTCAATATATACTGTATCAATGACCTAATTTTACTTTTTAGTTCATAAAAAGGCCGACAAGGCCATAATGTCAAAATCATATTGTTTTTACATTAAATGCTAAGTAAAAACCCTAATTAAGTAGAAAAGAGGGTAAAATCCCCTTCAAGGGAGGCGCTAGCTCTTTCTAGTGAAAATGAGACATCCGGGAGCAAAATGTTAGCCTCCCAAGGGCCTCTCCAACATGCCACACATGCCACTGCTACCCAGTCTGCCTCCAAAAGCATCCATGTAGAGGGATGAAATCATGGTGAATATGGGGATGTCCTAAGCCTTCCAAGGCTAGCGTTCCACTGAAAAGGGGTCATTCCCCCTAGGTCTAGTCCTGTCGGAGTGTCTCTGGTGGAATGTCCTCTTCCTCTCAGGTGCAAAACCCCCGATCAAGATATTTCCTATATCTGCCCCCTGATGGGGTTGCAAAATCCATTTGGTGGGATCTTCATCCCCATGGAGGTTCGAACTGGTCATCTCCCCATGTGTACTAGTCCAAATGGTACCTTTTCATCGGGAATGGTCCTACACATCAAAATCTACGCCCTCCATGGGCTAATCAGTCGCAGGGATCATAGCAATGTCAATCACATCTCATCATCAATATTATTAAACATATGCATAAAACCCCTAGTACATCAATCAATAGCTCAAAGACGTTACAAAAAACTACAATACAAGATTGGATAAAAGGACAAGGCATCCTATTGGGCTAGTGTCCACAAGAAAATGAAAGTTTCCAGAAAGATCTCAACCAAGCCATGTAAGTGAGGTGATGTGGTTAGGTGATGTCCAAACATGTGGGTGTAGTGAGGGCCAAGGATGCATAAGTGTTACTTGTGGGTGCCTTTGTAGAAGGCGAGTTGTACCTATCATGGAGGCATTTTTTCCAAGCCTATTCTTGCCTTTATTCTTTTTCTTCTTGTTTTATTCTTTTTATTTGTTTTTTTGTTCAAGAACTAACCAGGGGACACTGCCTTAGCATGGTGACCAGAGATGAAAATGTTACCCACAAGTACTTTCACAGAGATGTGAAGGTTGGCTTGTGATGAGACCCCCTTTCCCTTGGCCCTACAACCAAAGGTCACTTCCCTGGAGTGGTAACTAGATGGTGGCAATGTGATACTGTTAGGTACACATGCACCTAATAGGCTAGCTCGTGATGAGACCCCCTATCCTCTGACTAGGTCTTGTTTTGTTATTTTCTGGGTCCCTCTTGTTTCTTTCTGAGAGGCTTTTTACTGCCCTCGCGGGCATCCCTGGGCGAAGAATCTTGAGGTTTTATGTCTAGGATTTTTTCTTTTACCAGGTGCTTTTACCTTCTGGGCCTTTATCCCCTTCTTCCCATGAGATAAGGTGCAATTCTGCAAATAGGTCAACCCAATGCCCTAACAAGGGGAATGGTATAAATGAGTGAGAGATAAGATGAAACAATGGTGTTATGATGGGAGTAGATGATGGCTTTTCAGAAATTTCCCCAGTGGCAGACCAAGACCTATGGGCACAGGCTTGCTAGGGCACCCTGTCAATTTACCCAAGCATGGTCAAGTGGGCTATTGGAAGATCCAAGCAGTTGTTAGAGATAAAAGGAATTAGATGCATATATTTAAAGGTTTCAATGATCAAAAGTGACACATACCATGATACCTGGACCAATTAGCTCATGGATAAAGAACCTCTTCTGATACGGGACCAAGCCGATGGTGATGGATGTTGTTGTTACTAAAAAGATAAAAGATGATGAATGAAGAAAATGCGGGTCCTCCAGGGCCATGCTTAGGTCAATCCTTCTCTTGGTACTCCATGTCTAGGATCTCTGGGCCTCGAGACATGATCTCCTAGTTATCCCTAAAAAGTGGGGACAACAGGTTCTATTGAAGTCATGAAGAGAAAATTTGGCTTAAGTGTTTTGATGATCCTTGACCGGGAGGTCGCAGAACACCTAGGAGGAGAGGGGGATGCAACACCTACCACAACCAGCAAACCACACATTGAAACTTAATATATATATATGGAAAGCAATATATATACATGGTAATGTTAGGCTTCATATGGGTGTCCAAAGGATTAAGGACTTAGGCCATCAACCCTTTTCCCTTGGTATTGAACTATACCATATAAACAACACACATTCGTGGAGGGGAGTCAACACATATTTCACGCGGAGGTTATAACTATGTGTACATATATATAACATATAGTTATATATGTTATAAGAAATAACAAAAGCCAGGATGTATAAAGCGGTTGATGGGATTGGAACCCCCGACTCGCCAACTTTAGCAAAGGCCTAAACCACCTCCACTAACCAACTATCCACCAATCTTAGTTGGTTACAACTACATTCTAATTATAATTAAATCCATCCACTAATTTCAGGATTTGGTTACAAAACCAACCAAATCGCACTTAATGTATGCCATAAATTTTGGAAAGATCATTAGGGGCGCACCTTATTTAATGATGCACAACCCAACACATTGTACACACAATTTCATGCATAGATTTTTCTCATAATGCATATCAAGGGTATAATTAACTCAAGGTAACACCGTAAAGTGTGTCAAGGGGTACCTTGACACAATTTCAAGGATTTTATATCAATTTTGCATGGTTGTTTTAGAGGAATTTAATGGTGCTCTCTGTTTCTACATTTGAACATTGTATTTTTGGAGTGTCTTCAAAATTGTGTTTTTTAAGCCTATATTGTAATGTAATTTGGAATTTTTAGATGATAAAGAATAGTCATACTATTTAAAGGGAGTTTGGATATGTAGTGATGTAAGCCAATTATACATGTATTTTGAGTTCTTCTATTTTTTTTGTGTCATCTCATTTACATTTAAAGTTATTCACCAGTTTATGGGTTTATGGAAAAGTAATAAATTCATATGATATTTTGCAAATAGTCAATCAATCTTCAATTTCCTGAATCTGGTCGGATGTTTATGTGTATTTAATAATTAATTGACATCTAATTATTTTTTAGGAGGATATTAGTATCATAGTTTTATTGATATTTAGAACCAAGTTGGCATCAAAACTCATTTGGTATTTTTGGATCAACAAAGAAAACAACGAAGAGAATACACAATTGAAAAGAGTAGAAACCTGAAAACAAAAACCAGAAACTGAAATAAAAAAATGAAATTTTATCTCTGCAAAAATGTAAAACAATGTATTAGAGATTTATACCTCTGGATCTGACTGAGTTGGTCGTATCTTGGGAAAAATGAATTTTTTTTTAGTGACACAAAAACTGTTCCTCATTGTAACAAGCACTCTAGATGCAATGGAATAGTCCTATCAGCCTATAAATGTACATACATGGTAGAAACCAGAGATGAGGCAATGATTCTTCATGATCTCGATCTATATTGGGAACAGGTCTTCACATGTTCTCTAATACCATGTTCGACGAAAAAGGTATTCCAATAGAGGACGAACAAATTCAGTACCCACTTACACAACTAGATCAAAGATCAACACACCAATTCTTTTACATGGTAAAACCCCTAGATCGAGGAAAATATGAACCATTAGAGAACTCTATGTAGGGAAAATATCATGACCATCGAATTACATAACTACAAATACATGCTAATGCATACTAAATAAACACACTCAGAAACACATGTTTACCTAAAGACACATTATACCAATTTGATCTTAACTAACTCTTAAGTGTTTAAATATCCTAAAAACTAATCTATATATATGTCAATTTTCAACTTATACATACATTTATTTATTATTTTTAACTGATATATAAGCATACAACAACATTACTAAATCCAAATCCTTTTTCCATCTCAAAAAGTGAGGAATACATTTATTTATTATTTTTAGTTGATATATAAACCTATAACATCTTTATTAAATCCAAAACATTTTTCCATCCAAAGAAGTTAGGAATACATTTAGAAATACTTTTCAAAATTTCAATTTAGGAAAAAATGTTTTTTTTTCAAAATATAAAGTTTAAATAGAGAATTCAAGAATCTATGATTTCTTATGTATCATCTTTATTTGTTGATGTCATCACTCATTCTCAATTTTTTTCTCCTATCTTAATTGGCTTGTTATTACTAAGTTGTTCCTTTTTAGTGAGTGTTTTATTTAAATACTTAACTTCTCCATTTGCTTACTAGTGTAATGGAGAGATTTTTCTACGAGTTATCATAAACTTACATTAAAAGTTGTATGGGTGCTAACTTACATTAAAACTTATATGGTGTTGATCACTGATTATTTTTATTGTTAGGGACAGCCAAATCTAGGGATGTTGTTTTATATAGGAACTTTTCCACCAAGTATTTAGTGCAATAGTCAATTGGATATGCTTTATCCCATTTCATTAAATATTCTCATATAGTGAAGACAATTGTCAATTGGCTCTACTTTATCCCATTTCGTTAAATATTCTACATGAAACGACTTATTTTTTCTTTTCTATTGTAACGACCCCTCTTCATTATGACTACAAGAAAACAATAGTGCAAATTTTATTTTATTTTCATTTTGGAAGAAAGGCGATCAAAACGAAAATTAACCACACCATTAACGATGAATGCAAGCATGCATTCCAGGCAACAGGAAACTGTGAATCCACTCACTAACACAAGGGAAACTCGGTGAATCAAGCGTAGAACAATAAGGAGGAACAACTACCCGCCTGACGCAAACAAGAAACGCCTACAAGGTAAGAGACAAAATCCCCCTCCCAACACATTGACCTTGACGAACAAGACTAGAACCTCAAGGTGCGTGAACCAATGCATGAATGCGTTCAACCCGTGTGCCCAAGCCAACCTACGACACTCAACCACACTCACATAGAAGGCACCGTCTCCGACCAAGTTATCATTTGCCACTAACCAATAGGGCACTCCATGATCCCCTCATCAGGAACCATGCTGTCCCTAGATGAGAGGCACAAAAATTAACCCTGGTGCAACAAAATCTAAATGGACCAAGACACAAGACCAACCCAAGCGCTAGGAGACCGATATGGACAACAGCAGACTACACCCACACCTAAGCATCTGATCGACAGGACTCCGGATGACGATACTCAAAGAAAGAAAATGAAACTGTTACGCGACTTCGCCAACACCCCAATCGTTCATCAAGTCTAAACTCGTCGAAATTTCCATCTAAATAACCTCAAGTAAAATCTAACTCACATGTATAAATTATTAATTAGTCATTAATTTACAATAGAATGACATTATGTATAACCAATTTAGCAAGTCTAATTACCATTTGCCCATCCTTACCATCTAATTGACAAATCTAATTCAACCAATACTAAAACCATAGTTACTATCTAATTGACAATAATTATGATCTAACTAGCATATCTATATCATTAAGTTAGAACCAGAATAACATCAATTAAGAATCGATTCGACAATTCTTCATTACACTTTAGTCAATAATTTCAATCTAAATAACATCAAATACTAATCAATTCGGCAAGTCTTCTTTAATCAATACTAAAATTGAATTGACAAGTCTAAATTAAATTAACTTAAGAATTGTCTAAGAAGGAAGTGAGGCTGTCTAAACAATCAATGTTGTATAATCAAATGGAAGGCTGTAATAAAAAATAAAGACTGTGTTCAATTTAAGGTTGTTTAAACATTAATGGCGATTTTAAGCCATTAAATACTATCCAACCAAAGAAGGCTATTCTAAACTAAGGTGGT
Source organism: Picea glauca (assembly GCA_000966675.3). Taxonomy (NCBI): domain Eukaryota; kingdom Viridiplantae; phylum Streptophyta; class Pinopsida; order Pinales; family Pinaceae; genus Picea; species Picea glauca. Next base: position 132,173 of record JZKD02S1621445.1, on the reverse strand, counting down.
TTAAGGAAGGAGTTGTGGTTAAGAATGCAAAGAAAAATTGGTGTTCAGACGTAATCCCCTCACACCTGCCAGCTAACACGCTGCTGTTAAAAGGCATGCAGTTTGCAAAAAAAAAACGGTACATGCCCTTACCATCAACATGTAAAATGCCACGCCATCAAGAAAAATAAACGCAGGTAAGGACAAGGGAGGGGTAGTCAACGTAGGTTAACCCAACAACAAATGGAAATCTAGTCAATTGTATAATGCAGTCCTAACAAGGTTAACGCCAGGTAATAAATGGGCAAACACAGATGTAACCCCATGCAAATTTGCCAGGGACAGTCGCCCACGAATTACCATGAAATGCAGTCATCAACATGGAAAGAGCCAGGGAGTAAAAGTAGTTTCTTTTTACAGGATAAAATGCCAGCCAATTATGGTGGGCGATTGAAAACTCAAGGTGTAAATGCTGATTAGTAACGGTATCTTCACTAGACTTAACAAGCTGTCCATAATGGTGTTGTTGCCATGGATGCTGTAAGAAAATGAGTAAAAATGATTGCTAATCGCTGAGGGCATCAATCAGTTTGTTGAGATTAAAACATTCAGAATTTCTCTGATTTTCTTTTTCCTTTTTTTTTTGCTGAGTTAAAGTGACAAGTAAAAACAAATGTTGAGTTTATCTCAATCACTAAACTCGCGGAGTTCGTGACCTTCCAGGTAATTCACTGAGCTAAAGGCTGAGTCTATAAAATCCCCCCAAAAATTACATTGTTGAGTTAATCGCCGATGTAAAGTATTATTGCAACGAAGGTTACAAGTCGCAGTTGTAAGGTATCACATCAATTTCATGGGTACCACGTAGAGGCCAAAAAAAATACAGGAAGTTATAACACTGGAGCCCCAAAAGGAATGTAAACTTAGCCAATGGACAAGCTTGAATTCTAACCATAAGTAGAGTAAAATAGTAGAACCTGTTCTCTAATACTATGTTCGACAAAAAAGGTATTCCAATAGAGGACGAACAAATTCAGTACCCACTTACACAACTAGATCAAAGATCAACACATCAATTCTTTTACATGGTAAAACCCCTAGATCGAGGAAAATATGAACCATTAGAGCACTCTATGTCGGGAAGAATTACATAACTACAAATACATGCTAATGCATACTAAATAAACACACTCAGAAACACATGTTTACCTAAAAACACATTATACCAATTTGATCTTAACTAACTCTTTAGTGTTTAAATATCCTAAAAACTAATCTATATATGTCAATTTTCAACTTATACATACATTTATTTATTATTTTTAACTGATATATAAGCATACAAAAACATTCCTAAATCCAAATCCTTTTTCCATCTCAAAAAGGGAGGAATACATTTATTTATTATTTTTAGTTGATATATAAGCCTATAACATCTTTATTAAATCCAAATCATTTTTCCATCCAAGGAAGTTAGGAATACATTTAGAAATACTTTTCAAAATTTCAATTTAGGAATTTTTATTTTTTTTCAAAATATAAAGTTTAAATAGAGAATTCAAGAATTTATGATTTCTTATGTATCATCTTTATTTGTTGATGTCATCACTCATTCTCAATTTTTTTCTCCTATCTTAATTGGCTTGTTATTACTAAGTTGTTCTTTTTTAGTGAGTGTTTTATTTAAATACTTAACTTCTCCATTTGCTTGCTAGTGTAATGGGGAGATTTTTCTACGAGTTATAATAAACTTACGTTAAACGTTGTATGGGTGCTAACTTACATTAAAACTTATATGGTGTTGATCACTGATTATTTTTATTGTTAGGGACAGCCAAATCTAGGGATGTTGTTTTATATAGGAACTTTTCCACCAAGTATTCAGTGCAATAGTCAATTGGATATGCTTTATCCCAGTTCATTAAATATTCTCATATAGTGAAGACAATTTTCAATTGGCTCTACTTTATCCCATTTTGTTAAATATTCTACATGAAACGACTTATTTTTCCTTTTCTATTGTAACAACCCCTCTTCATTACGACTACAAAAAAACAATAGTGCAAATTTTATTTTATTTTCGTTTTGGAAGAAAGGCGATGAAAATGAAAGCTAACCACACCACTAACGATGAATGCAAGCATGCATTCCAGGCAACGGGAAACTATGAATCCACTCACTAACACAAGGGAAAATGGGTGAATCAAGCATAGAACAATAAGGAGGAACAACTACCCGTCTGACGCAAACAAGAAACGCCTACAAGGTAAGAAACAACATCCCCCTCCCAACACATTGACCTTGACGAACAAGACTAGAACCTCAAGGCACGTGAACCAACGCATGAATGTGTTCTACCCATGGGTCCAAGCCAACCTATGACACTCAACCACACTCACACAGAAGGCACCGTCTCCGACCAAGTTATCATTTTCCACTAACCAATAGGGCATGCCATGATCCCCTCATCAGGAACCATGTTGTCCCTAGATGAGAGGCACAAAAATAACACTGGTGCAACATAATCTAAATGGACCAAGACTCAATACCAACCCAAGCGCTAGGAGACCGATATGGCCGACACCAGACTACACCCACACCCAAGCATCCGATCTACAGGACTCCAGATGACGATACTTAAAGAAAGAAAATGAAAGTGTTGCGTGACTTCGCCAACACCCCAATCGTTCATCAAGTCTAAACTCGTCGAAATTTCCATGTAAATAACCTCAAGTAAAATCTAACTCACATTTATAAATTATTAATAAGTCATTAATTTACAATAGAATGACATTAAGTATAACCAATTTAGCAAGTCTAATTACCATTTTCCCATCCTTACCATCGAATTGACAAATCTACTTCAACCAATACTAAAACCATAGTTACTATCTAATTGACAATAATTATGATGTAACTAGCATATCTATATCATTAAGTTACAACTAGAATAACATCAATTAAGAATCGATTCGACAATTCTTCATTACACTTTAGTCAATAATTTCAATCTAAATAACATCAATTACTAATCAATTCAGCAAGTCTTCTTTAATCAATACTAAAATTGAATTGACAAGTCTAAATTAAATTAACTTAAGAATTGTCTAAGAAGGAAGTGAGGCTATCTAAACAATCAATGTTGTATAATCGAATGGAAGGTTGTAATAAAAAATAAAGACTTTGTGTTCAATTTAAGGCTGTTTAAACATTAATGGCTATTTTAAGCCATTAAATAATATCGAACCAAAGAAGGCTATTCTAAACTAAGGTGGTTTAAGGAAGGAGTTGTGGTTAAGCATGCAAAGAAAAATTGGTGTTCAGACGTAATCCCCTCATGCCTGCCAGTTAACACGCTGCTGTTAAAAGGCATGCAGTCTGGAAAAAAAAAAGGGTACATGCCCTTACCATAAACATGTAAAATGCCACGCCATCAAGAAAAATAAACGCAGGTAAGGACAAGGGAGGGGCAGTCAACGTAGGTTAACCCAACAACAAATGGAAATCTAGTCAAATGTATAATGTAGTCCTAAAAAGGTTAACGCCAGGTAATAAATGGGCAAACACATATGTAACCCCATGCAAATTCGCCAGGGACAGTCGCCCATGAATTTCCATGAAATGCAATCATCAGCATGGAAAGAGCTAGGGAGTAAAAGTAGTTTCTTTTTACACGATAAAATGCCAGCCAATTATGGTGGACGATTGAAAACTCAAGGTGTAAACGCTGACTAGTAACGGTATCTTCACTAGACTTAAGAAGTTGTCCATAATGGTGTTGTTGCCATGGATGTTGTAAGAAAATGAGTAAAAATGATTGCTAATCGCTGAGGGCATCAATCAGTTCGTTGAGATTAAAACATTCAGAATTTCTCTGATTTTCTTTTTCCTTTTTTTTTTGCTGAGTTAAAGTGACAAGTAAAAACAAATGTTGAGTTTATCTCAATCACTAAACTCGCGGAGTTCTTGACCTTCCAGGTAATTCACTGAGCTAAAGGCTGAGTCTATAAAATCCCCTAAAAATTACATTGTTGAGTTAATCGCTGATGTAAGGTATTATTGCAACGAAGGTTACAAGTCAGAGTTGTAAGGTATCACATCAATTTCGTGGGTACCACGTAGAGGCCAAAAAAAAGCCAGGAAGTGATAACGTTGGAGCCCCAAAAGGAATGTAAACTTAACCAATGGACAAGTTTGAATTCGAACCATAAGTGGAGTAAAATAGCAGACACAAAATTTAATTCATTTTCCATTTCCAGTATACCATTACAACGCAGACTGAGAAATAACACAAAACGTTTATCCAATTCAGTGTACCAAAAATAAAATAAAGACTTAGAAATTTAATTGTTTTTCCATTTTCAGGATGCCAATATAAAAATGCAGACAAGAAATCAATTTGTTTGTCAAATGCTAGAATGCCAAATGTAAAAATGCCGACATGAAATCAATTCATTCTTCCATTACTAGAATACCCATACAATGCAGACAAAAGTGAGAGAAACACACGGATCCAATGGGAAAATTCATGGAAATGATCGCAGGGATTCTATCAGTCAAGGCGGAAAGAAAAACCAACAAGGATGTAAGATAATCCATACGCAGATGGTCTTTGCTAGATAGTGAAGTCAACAATCAGCCAAGGACAAAAACGGAGGTAGACAACTAATAGGTTCATCCTTTGCTCATCATCCTCATACAGAAAATAAGGGCGTGGACATCCATAGGTATTTTAATGCTAAGGAGATGATCGTAGATCAGACTCCTGGCCGACTGCTCAGGCAAGGACTGGTGAGTTAGGGACGAAGGCTAAACAACCACAAAGGTCAAAATCAACACAGCAAGATGGTCAAGACGTGTAGGGAAATGGAGGTATGTGAGTCAATATATCATCAAGCTAGGATAAGAAAATTTCAGAAAACCATATAGACATTTAGTTCACTTACCCAAGTAAAAATGCAGATTCAAGCATAAGTTCTAAAACAATTTACCATACAAAACAAAAAAAGCGTACCCTTTCCTGTTCAGAGTGGACATCCTGCGTTCTCCTTGCAACTCCCGCGTGCCGACCGACAAGACTTCACTGGTACCTCCCAGCCAATGCTAGGGGTACTCTTCTTCCCCCTTAGCCCCCAGAGCCACAAAGGTGCCACACACTCACTATCCACAGATTTTGACTAGCTCCCAGCTCACCTCGGAAGGCCGAGCTACCACTCCTCACCGAGATGGGTATCCCAACTCCCACAAGTTAATTCAGTCAAGTGGATATTTCTGCAGTGTAACATTACACAAACAGAAGAGATCCAACCTCTATCTCCTCCCTTCATTATATAGAGTTTTGTGGTTCCTTACTTTCCTAAAATCTCGTTTCATTAAGTTTTTAAAATTTAGTTCCTAAAAATTTCCTCCCCGTACAAGTGTTATCCATCCCCTTCATTCCTCCATAAATTTATTTATTTAATTAATTAATTATCTTTATTTCCCTCACCCACCTAGAGTTACTCCTAGAATCATTTCTAGGTGTCCCCAAATTCTCTTCTAGATTTTAATGACTTTCCCTATTATTAAATTTCTAGTTCAGTTTAAATTAGAAATCAATTAAATGGTAGATACTTTACTAAGTTTGACATTCTGCTTTTTCCCTTATGTTCCCCTTTTTCCCTTTTTATGTTTACCTCTTTTCCTAGTTTCCTAATATTTTAGATTTTCCCTCTTTCCCCCTTTTAATTAGAACTCAAGAAGGCAGGTGTGGAAATTAACACTTTTTCCATTTTCTCATTTAATTAGTATATTTTAAATTATCAAAATAATAAGACAATTAATTCCCCCCCTTTTTTTTTAAATTTCTATTCCAACAGATTTTTTTTTCTTTGAATAAATTTAAATTTCTTACTCCCTCTGTGTTACAAGATTTAACAAAGATCATACTCTTTATTTATTTTGTTTTTAATTATATATATATATATATATCAAAAATTTTAATAAAAAGGATAAAATTTTACCACTAGCATGATTGAGACCTAGACATTAATTTTCATGATGGGTGACATTTTATTAGGGAAAAAGTTTTTTTTTTTTTTTTAATTCTTATCATAGTGTTCATCTTAAGGTCGACTAGGTTCATTCATTTATCAAAACAATGCGACGTGCCCTTCATGACGCACTAAGTGCTCCAAGGGTGCCACTCGCCTCATTTGTTCCCTTGCGCGATGTGCCCTTTAGGATGCACCACGTGCTCCAAGAGTGTCACTCGCCTCTTGACTGACTTGGTAGACATCAATAACCCCTGGAGTCAATACTCTGCCAGCTGAACTTGTGGAAGATTAAGGGTCTCTAAGGAATAAGGCCCCCGTCTTATTGCATCCCCCTTAGAATCATTGTGATCTACTGTCGTAGTCTGCCCTCACGACATCTTGGGTCCTCTCGAACTAGGTAAATGTTAACCTATAGTTCGAGCCACGACGAGAGTGTTGTAGGTTGCGGCAGGGCTTCTGTCCACACCTCTCCCTCAACATCTCTGGTAGTCGTGCGTGACCCCTTTAATCCACATGTGAATTTGGTCGACAAGCTATCGTCAGCCTGCATCATCAACAAATCATGTCAGAATATATCCATATCATATTATCTATTCAGATGCATTAATATCACAGTAATACAATCAAACCCCAATGGTACACTCCCTGACTTGACCCAGAGTCCAAGGGGTTCCATCGATGCCTCTGCATCCTTGAGGTCCAAAATCCTTCACACTCAGTAAAACCGAGTCAATAGCACCTGTCAATGTTAATGCAGTAAAACAACATGTCATCAACCCATAACGCCTCATAATCAAAATCAAAAGTTTTAATAGCACAAAATCAGGATCACTTGCGAGAAAGTTTCCTCAAAGATTAAGTTCGCTCAGTGCACTAGAGTGGGATGTTACATCTATAAAATGGTCCTATGGAGTCCATTACCAAAGTATCAAATGGAAGACTTGGATTGATGGACTACAAAGACATTTAATCTATTTGCTTCTCCATTTACTATTCCATGTCTCATGTGTTTGTTATGAGCATCATTGTGAGAAAGGAGGAACACAAACTTTGGGAATTAGATATACTAGGATATTTGAGGTCAAGAGAGTGCCATTTTGAGTGATTTTATGATGGATGACGAATAATATGGAGAGGGTATAGCGTTTGTCAAAATTTTGAATTATCACTGATAGAATAATTCCAAGAACATAGTCATAGAATAAGAGTGGTACTTGTGAAAACATATTGTAAACGCATACCCTTGTAGATGTAATATAAAATATGAATGAGAGTGAGAAGACATTTTATGTATATTCTGTGGTTCTTTGAGATTGTCTTGACTATAATTTTCTACTTTTCTTGCATCACATATTTGTGGTTTGAATCTTGCATGTTAAATTTAATTAGGGTTCACAACCTACTGTTATTGCATCACACTATAACAATCCATTCTCCATTATTGAAGGCACACGTTGACCATAAGAGGCCTCCGAAAAACTTGATAACAAATGGGATTGATACTAGGTGACATATTGTATAGTTAAAGGAGAAGTAACTGTGGAAGGGAATGGTGCTTGATATGTAGAAAACTTTGAACTAATTAGCTATGCCATTCTTTAAAATAATAGGGATTTCCCCAGGTTGATCGAAGCATAACTAGAGATGGGAGGAGATATACATTGATAATGTCAAGAATAGACAAAAACTATTTAATACTGGGTGGAATGGGGTAGGAATGATTGATTGTGCGCATGATGGAATGGGATGTCGACCAACAGATGAGGAATGACGCTTTAAGAAGGTACTTGGAAGGAAAACCATATATCATAAGAGAGGGGTCCTCATTAGGAGTGAATAGCTAGATAGAACCTCACAAACTCCATTGAGATCTCCATAGAACATGTAATATTTTCCTAACCATAAAGAGTCTTGATGACTTTGAACATATTAGATATTGACCATAGTACATAGGAACCATTCTACCTTATGGGTTACTAGATGACACATGAATAATATTAGCTGGAATGACATGTATGTATTCCAACCAATCATTAAATATCATGCTTGTGTCATCTCTTCAAAATCACATCGGTAACTGATAATATACCAATTTGATAAAATAATGACTCTACCCTATGAATGTGAGAATTAAGTATTGATGAGTTTCATCTAGGAATGTGAAAATTAAATATTGATGAGCTACAAGGGTGATCTCCCTTCATTTGACACATATGAAATGATAGACTGAAAGGATGTGAAGGGGAATTTTAATGTACTAACAAAATATCAACATCAGGATATTCCACTATAATAAGATAGCATGCAATTTCACACAGATAACAATTACAAACAAAAAATGATAATCACACATAAATCGATTACCCTTTCATTATTTTTAAGAATAAAAGTAAATTCTTTTACTTTCAAAATATTTTCTACATTAATAAAAAAAAAAACTTATTATTTTTTAAAACTAGATTATTTCTCTTAATCTTTTCTACATTAATAAAAAAAAATACTTATTATTTTTTAAAACTAGATTATTTCTCTTAATCTTGACAACATAAATTGATAATTTTAAATTTATACTTACTATTTGCAACTAAAAGACATTGGAATTTTAAATAATAGATACATATTTAAAATAGATCTATAAATTCAATACACGACATGATCATATTATTTTATGTGTTGTGTCTATTTATTCGAGGACAAAGTGCATATTACGTTTTTGTTGTTTTCAGTAGAACCAAACATAGGTGCACTCACATGCTCCAACAAAAATGGAATGTACCCAAAATCTTTTAGAAAATATCGATTAATCTTGCGCGACAAATAGTGTAAGCATTTGAAGACAAAATAATTTTCCATCATTAGAATCTAAATGGAGGAACAGTCAGGAACCATTAGAATCTAAATGAACGGAAAGACAAAACTCTTGGTCTTGTCATCAGGGAGTATTCCAGAGAGCACTGTGTAGTCATGACTTGACGTGATTAGACAGCGAAGGCTGAGGAAATTTATTCGCATCAGCTCAAGTAAATACCAACTTGGTGTAGTATCGATAAAAATATATTAAATCATGTTTGATTCATTATGAAGCTTATTATATTATATGAAGAATTACCAGTTTTATTAATAGTTTTTATTTTATTTTATTTTTAAAATTGCTCAATATCCATTGTAATATTTTTTTAGGTTTAAAATATTTTATTTATGTGATTGGCGAATTTAACAAGTTACATAAACTACTAAATGTTCATAAAATTGAATAAGTCGTTCTTTGTGTTTTGAGAATTTTGTACAGTTTTTAAGTTTGAAATATTTTATTTATGTTGTTGCCAAATTTAACATTTTGTATAAACTATTCAAATCCTGATAAAATTGAATATTTTTTCCTTCAAACTTTTTGGTTATGTCCTGTGAAGAGAGTTTTCATGATTAATTGGAAAATTCAGAGTTATTGATTTCTCTGAAGTTTAATTGTTATACATTAAACAATGTACTATCACATTTTAAACTTTATTATAATTTACAAATCATATTTTTTTAATATAAAATTTATTTTCTCCAAATTAATAATTTGTTTATTTTTCTCTATACATAACTGGCTCAAATAGTGCATATCCAGCAATAATGGAAAAGAGAGGAAAGCTCTCTACAATAAAAACAAGATCTCTGAAATTGTTTTTCTTAAAATAATTCTATTGATATGAGATTCATAAATATAATTTGATTGTTCTATATCCATGACTGTAACAAATAGTTGTGACAAATAGTATATCCATGACTCTTAGTGGATCACACAACAACTCATGACTCTTAGTGGATCGCACAACAACTCTTGACATTTTTTTTTGTTTAAGAAATATGAAATTGCTTACAGATACCTTGATTAATTGAAGTTTTCAAAAGTCTAGTAGTGGATGAAAGTTCATGGTTCAATGTAAGAGATGTTATAAATTATATGTTGTGACTATATTGACCACGTTACAAGGGCTTTGTCAAGAAGGTTAATTGGGTTTAGCTTAGATAGTTGTGAGGAATGATTGTTATCCTCCCCACCCTTATTCAATACCCATAAATGACATGTTAAGTTCATAATGAATATGTTGTCATTCATGTTGTTATTTACAAATTAGAATTTGATAAGTTGATAAAAAATATATTGAAATTTTTCAGTTCTAAAATAATAAGAAATTATATTTAGAAGTTATTGTCCAGAAAATAGGTAGGAAGGAGGTGCAGTTAACAATGGGATATATATTAAAATAGGATAAACATTTGCAACACTATATCTCATGGTTTTAAAAAATATTTATCTTGATGATGATTAATGCCCACTAGACTTTAAGAAGGTAAGGGCTTAATTGTAATTCATTACAATTTTATTTATGTGTTGTAAAAGCATTAAGAAAAGCTTTTCAATATCATCATAGTTTTGGTGAATTAAAAGGTTAGCAAGATTGATAATGTGACACATCTTTTGAAATTGAATTCTAATTTGTTTATATGTTGGACAATCTAAGAGAAAGTGCTTTTCATCTTCAACCCTCTTAATAACAAGAATTTAAGAATATAAATATAAATTAAAAATTATTCTATATAATAAATAAAAATTAGAAGAATGTTTAGTATATTAAATGAAAGATAATAAGTTTATATAAAATATAAAAACTGTTGTATAATATTCTAATTTAGATAACATATATAAAAGTATTAATATTATTATATAATTATTAACTAGTATAATTCATCTTAACTCCTAATCTATTATGAATTAAAAGAGATAAAATACACTATGATGAAAACCTTTTTGGTTGATTAACTTTTTGAATCAATATTTGGTTGTACAACTTTGTTCTTTTTGATCAATTTAGTCAAAATGTCTTATCTATCCCTAGTTATAATTTAGTCTTATGTCTAAGGAAATTCAAATCAATACTTAAGCTAACACCAACTAAAATGTTCATTGAGAATGAATGAAAACATGAACAAATTATGTTTGAGAATGTGAACACTGGCATTATTTGTTAACAAATCCATAGTTAAGTGTGTTTGGACGGGCATTGAATAGAGAATACTTATGTCTTGATCCAGAATATATTTGCAGAATGAAATGAATACAACTTATTATCAAAATATGCTTAACACAAAATAATAGATATACAGTAAAATTGGTTTTTATTCAAAAGGAAATAAGTTGAAACTATAAAATGCAGTGAAAACAAGCTTGCTAGAATGGTGGTGTCTTATCTCTGAGAAGAGATGTGACGGTTGTGCTCATTCGCAAGAAGATGATTACAATGAGGCTTTGAAGGCCTTTTTACAATAAGCAAGAATTTCAAAAACCCGAGGCATCCAAAAAACCTACCCTTAGGAGATGAAGCGCCAAAAGTCACGTGGGCCTTGTTTGGGTAAGTTAGTACATAAAATTCTCGGGGTTGTAAATTTTGCATATGATCTTTGTTTTAGGCACACAATAGCCCGTTGGAAAGGTCCATCACTAAAAAACATTGTTTAGGGCCTCAAAATGTCCCCACACGTTCGGGACCTGAAAACTGGGGAAAAAACTCCCAAAATGAGCCACTTGCAATAGGTGGGAAGCCATCGACATCCATATGGATCAATCCTCCCCCATTAGGAACCAATAGTCTCCATTGCGTTGAGTTCCCCCATCGGATGAGGAAATTTCTACTGAATTTGGCCCTGGGTGAGCTACTTGCCTTAGTACGGGAGCTTCCCTGCTTTGACAACTCGATAAACTTGGATCCTTTGTTGGCAACTGTCATTGATTTTTTTTTCCACAATATCATCATTGGATGCTTGTTGTATGCAGTTGGGGTTGAGAGTTGTTGGTTTTAGTTGTTCTACTATCTCTGAAGTGTCCAATAATGGTGGGAAATACACTTGAAGGATATCCACGTTGAACACTGGCTGCAAGCCAAGGAAAGGAGGAATGTTGAGCTCGAAAGCATTATCACCCACAAACTTGGTGATGGTGAATGACCCATAACGGAGTGGGAGAAGCTTTTGATGGGGTCCTTTAAGGCACTCTTTTTGCAAGTGCAACCAAACTTTGTCGCCCACCTGAAACTTATGTGGCACCAGGTGTTGATCATGGCGCTGCTTGGACTTGTCATTGGACTTCTATAGGATATGTTGAACTTGTTGGTGGATGTGCTGGATTTGCTCAATGAAATAGGTGGCTTTGTCAACTTCAGTTGGAGCAGGAGATGAGTCGGTCGAGGTGACCACAAGGGGTAGTGAAATATCTATGGGACCGATTGAGATATGCAGGGCTTGGTTGCAGCTATTTTGGACATAGGGGAGACTTCCATCCCATGTGTGAGGGTGATTGGAATTATACATGTGCAGGATATGCACGATCATTCGATTTATGACATTGGTTTGGCCATCTTTCTGGGGGTGGAAGGTCATAGATTTGGTGAGCTTGGTGTCCAACATTGATCAGAGGCTTGACCAAAATGTGATAATAAATCGATTGTCTTGATCTGATACAATGGTTTGTGGGATTCTAAAATGTACCCAAACTCGTTCAAAGAAGAGCTTGGCAATGGACTTTGTTGTGATGCTCTTTTTGCAGGCAGCCATAACTGTCATCTTAGAAAAGCGATCCACAACCACAGAAACATAGTCATTGCCCCACTTGGTGGATGGGAGGCCCGACATGTAGTCCATTGAGATGGATTCCCATGGCGTGTCAGGAGTAGGAAGAGGGGTGTACATGCCTTATTTATTAGTGGCTGGTTTGGAAATCGCGCAGGAATTGTAGGACTTGATATACTTGCTAAACTTATGTCGAAGTACAGGCTAGTATAAATGTTTCTGCAACATTTCCACTGTCTTTTCGACGTTGAAGTGTCTTTCCAGCTGACTATAGTGGGATTCCTAGATAATCTTCGCTTGCTCTCTTTACGGAATGCAAATATGGACTAGACAACATAACAACCCATCCTGAAGATGGAAATTAGCGAAAATTGTGTTTTCTCCCAACATTCTATACGTGGTGGCGAAGTTTGGGTCTGTCTCATAGATTTTGGGCCATCCATAGGTCTCATGGCCGAAAGATTCTAACAATGTGGTGAGTGTCACGACTGGCGATCTACTGAGGCAGTCAATGACATGGTTGGTGCTTTTCATTTTAGACTTGATGTTGAGGTGGAATTGTTGCAAGTACGTGGACCACTTCTGATGGCGGTCGTTCTACAATTTTTCTTGTGTCTGCATGAACTGCAATGTCTTATGATCAATGTGGATGATTGTCTCCTTCCCAAGAATGTAATGTCTCCACTCGTAATAGCCTTACACAATGGATTGCATTTCTTTGTCATAAGTAGGGTACTTCCAGACAACATCTGATAATGTCTCACTATAATAGGCCACGGGGTGGCCATGATGACTGAGAATGGTGCCCAAAGTATAGTCTGAAGCATCTGTCTTGATCTCAAAGGGATGTTGCAGGTCTAGTAGTGAAAGTAATGGGGATGAGCACAATCATTGCTTCGTATCATCGAATGCTTGTTTTTGGGATCGACCCCACATAAATTTCTCCTTATCACCACCCTTGGTTACTTGGATGAGGTCCCATGCAATATGGGAGAATCCTAACATGAAACTACGGTAGAAATTGGAAAGCCCAAAGAAGCTTTGAAGCTCGATGAGAGTGTTTGGGGCTGGCCAGTCATAGATGACTTGTATTTTGACTAGATCCACATGCATTCCATGTTGATCAACAACGTAGCTCAGGTAATGAACCATGTCCATGTCGAATGAGAATTTTCCCAAGTTGGCGTAGAGCTGGTGTTGCCGCAGGGTGTGCAGAACCTATTGAATATGTTGCAAGTGTTATGCCCAATTCTTGTTGTAAATGAGGATGTCACCTAGATACACCACTACAAAATTATTGGTGAATGGTTGTAGGATTTCATCCATCATCTTGATGAAAGTGTTTGGAGAATTTTTCAAACCAAAGGGCATGACCAACCATTCAAAAAGACCTTCCTTTGAATTGAAGGCGATCTTCCATATATATGTTTGTTTTATTAGGACCTGGTGGTAGCCAGACTTCATATCAATATTAATGAAGTATTTGGATCTCATGAGTTGATCAAGGAGGTCTTAAATTAGGATAATCTGGTACCAGTTTCTAACTGTGATTCTATTGAAGGCCCGGTAATCAATGCAGAGTCATTAGGTTCCATATTTCTTCTATACTATCACAGTTGGGCTCCCGCAAGGTGACGATATGGAATGGATGTGCCCCTTCTTGAGAATTTCTTAGATATGCTGCTTGATCTCCTCATTCTCTAACAAAGAGCGATGATATACTGGCCCATTGGGAAATGGTGTGCCAGGGGTCAGATCGATGGGGTGCTTGAGCTGATAGTGTAGAGGTAACCTAATAGGTGAGGAGATTATATCTGAGTATTCTTCCATGAACTTATCCACTTTATTTTGTTGTGTGGAGAGGTTGGCTACATAGACCTTGTATGTGGTTGCGATATTTCCTCATTCTGAGAGTGAATCACGAAGAAAAAAAACTTTCTTGTATGAGAGATGACCTTTCTGCATTGCTTGGAAAAGATCAAGGAAATATCACTGGGTGGGACTGCCTTGGGTATCCTGTACAATTTCCTGTTCAAAGTAATAATAACATTGTGAGGCCTAGACTCATATACAACATGATGTTTCCATAAATATGGCTGGCCTAAAAGAAGACTACAAACTTCAAGAGGGAAAACATCATACAATACCTCATCTTTGAAGAGCTTGATATCGTACAAGAGGAGGTATTGTTGGCTGACCCAGATGTCGCTTCCTTGGCAGATACATATGATGGTGTAGGGTTGCGGGTGCGGCGTTGTCTGTAGGGCGAGTCGCTTGACAAACTCTACTGATATGAGGTTCTTTTGGATACTTCTATCAATGATGAAGTGCAGCGGGGTATCCTTCACCCACATATTTGAATGAAAAAGGCGCTCTCCTTCCTCTGGCTCTTCTAGTTCATCGGGCCGAAGCTTGGTGGTAGAAACAATAGCACTAGGTTCTGCGTCTATGAGTTGTATCCCCCTTTCTAGTTCTGAATAAGAGTTAGAATCTGCATCTTATTCAGAGGATTTAACCTCAACCACCAATGACTTCTTCGAGCGACAATCGACCATGTTATTGGAGGGGCTCTTATGGAAGTCGCACCACTTCCCGGTATCTTTCTTTGCCTTTATAGTGTCCTTCTTTTCTTGTGGCCTGGACTGGTTGTTCTGAGGTTGTTCATCTTTTATCTATCCTTTGTTCTATGGGTTGGGGCCACCCTTTACTCGCTTTTTCTATGAGGGTTTCCCAGGCCCAAATTCCTGCGTCTTTTGTTTGATATTATGCTCAATTATGATGACATATCGGTAGGCCACTCCCAAGGATGAGATTTCCATAAAATCCATTTCGGCTTGGATGTATCTATGCAGACCGCCACGATACTTGAATACGAGATGTCTCTCAGAATATTTGATACCCATCTTGGTGCACAAGGTATAGAAGATATTTGTGAACTCGGGCATCGCTTGGTCTCTTTCCTGCCATAGCGTGGTCCATTTTGTGCACAGGTCATCATAAATTCCAACCCTAGGTGACTATGACTATAAATAATGAGGGTTCCTTTGTTTCCTTTTTCTCAAAGAAAGTTCTCCACCAATATTTGACATGGGGGATGACTTTGAGGAGCGCAAAAGTAATATTTTCTCTATTCAAGAAGTTATGGACAAAGAAATACCCTTCTAGCATATTTAACCACTTGTCTACCATATCTACGTCTATATTACCTTCAAATATAGGAATATCGAAGTTGATTTTTACCTTGAAGGGGGCGATGCCTACATTTGAGGAAGATGCATTGCTTGTTGGTAGTCGTCAAAGGATTTGTGCAAAACTATCCATCATATCATTCCTCTGTTGCATGAGGGATTCCTCGAGAAACATTTTGAAGGCATATCCTATCCCATCGTCTTTATTTTCTTCTACCATGAGAGGTCATTTGGGCATGCGATATCTTTTGTCCTCAAGAGAAGCAAGCTCGAGACCCAATTCTTTGTACCCTGACTGCATTGGGGACATGCATTAAGAATGACAAGGAGAATACCTCTCTAATACCACTGATCCAAAATGTATTTTCAGAATGAAATGAATACATGTTATTATCAAAATATGCTTAACATAGAATAACAAATATACAGTAATAATGGTTTCTACTCAATAAGGAAATAAGCTGAAATTGTAAAATGCAGCGGAAAAAATCTTGCTAGAATGGTGGGGGATTATCTCCGAGAATAGATGTGATGAATGCACTCATTCAAAAGAAGATGATTACAATGAGGCTTTGAAGGCCTTTTTACAATAAACATGAATTTCGAAAACCCTAGACATCCAAAAAACCTAACCCTAGGAGATGAAGTGCCAAAATTCATGTGGGCCCCATTTGGGTAAGTTAGTACATCAACTTCCTTGGTTTTTAACTTTTGCATACGATATTTGACTGTGGCTATCCCTAAAAAATGTTGTTTAGGGCCTCAAAATAGTCTCGCAAGTCATGGACCCAAAAACTAGAGAAACAAATGCCAAACTGGAAAACTGCCGAAATCAACTAGTTGGAATAGGTGGGAGGCCACTAACATCCATCTGGATCAAGAGTTTTGTAGTTGAGAAGAGAAGAGAATAAGTGTAGTACATTCATTGAGAATGAATGAAAACATGAAAAAAATAAGTTTGAGAATGTAAACTTGGACATTATTCGTTTACAAATCCATAGTTAAATTGTTTGGACAAGTGTTGAATAGAGAATACTTGCAGTGTTCTATTTGAGCATAGAATAATTGTAATTTTGTAGTAGAGCAGATGAGTTGCATGGAATAACCACCTATTGGTTTGTAGTATACAGGAATGGTAAATCATAAATGGTTTATGGTTTTACTATGCCTATTTATTGAGTTATAGGGTTGGAGGAAATCATAGAGAGTGAGTTTTATCTTAGTGTTATGGTGCCAAAATTTAAATTTCTCAAGAATTAGGCTCCTGCACAACACTAGAGACCAAAAATTCTTTGTATTATAACCATTTGGTTGTTGAATAATACATTAAGTGTTCTTTAGAGTGTGGGTTTTTTGTTTTTGGAAGGGTTTTCCATGAAAATCTTCTTGTTTATGATTTGTTGTTTATTTAATTTGTGCAACTATTATATTTTTAGTTGATGCACATTTTTCTCTCATAGATTAGTTTAGAAATTGTATTTCTCACCTATTCTTCCTTTAATTTGGTATAAGAGCTTGATCACCTCAATTCCAAGGTGTTAGGCACAAGGTTTCTAGATCTAATCATTGTTGGAGTGGGAGATTGTGCATAAGGAAATTTTGTTGTAGGTAAATGAAAAGTTTTTCTAGATTAGAGATTGAGAAGTTTAATTGTAATAACTTTGAGTTGTATAATATCAATATGGGGTATATTGTCATAGATTAAGTTCAATGGGTTGTAGTGTCTAGAACCAAACCCATTGTTATAATAAATTAAGAGTGGGTGGTGTTGGAGAGAAAGGAAAGAAGCCTTATTCGACAATGTTATCCCTCTTTGGTATTATTGAAATTTTTTGAAGAAAAAACCACACTATATGTATGGAAGAATTTGAGGCATTTGTATCAAGCTAAATCCTTTGTTAATAAACTTTTTCTGTGGAAAATTTTGTTTTCCTTGAGAATGGGTGATCGTGATTTTGTAGGTGAGCACCCAAATTCATTTAATACTAGTGTTACCTATTTCATTTTAGTTGAAGTGAATATAAATGAGGAGGATCATTCTATGACCTTTTTGTGTTCCTTTCCATATTCATGGGAAATCTTGGTAACAACCAATGTAATCACTATGAATAAATATGTGCTTGATGAGGTCGTGGCTAATTTATTATTAGAGGAGTTGAGGTGAAAAGATTCAAACTCCACCAATAAGTACATAGATGTTCATGGAAGATACAAGGAGAAAGGAAATAAGAGATAAAATTGTAGATCCAAATCTTGTGGGAGACATAAATCTCCTAGAAAGTTCAAGGAAAAATGTTTGAATTTTGGCAAGGTCAGAAATTTTATAATGTACTGCATGGAAGAGAAGAATAAGAATAAGAAGGAAAATAATGATTATGTTTCTGAAAAAAATCTCAAGAGGATGGTGGAGATGGATTTTGTTGCACCTTTGGTAACCTATTGAAGGCGTAGTGCATGTCTTATAGACTCTACTTCTTTCTTCCATATGACTTCCCATCGGCCCTATTTTTTCCCAAGCTTAGACGAATCTTAACTACAGTTCAACAAAGCACCAAGAGAGATCAAATCTCTTGAGGTGCAAAACCTTCCTCCATAACCCGTTTTAGAGTGAAAAAGAAAGGTTTTTCACCTCAAGAGATTTGATTCCTATCATTGCTTCGTAGAACCATAGTTAAGATGGGTTTATGATAGTTACAATCGTGGCCAACACCTCCTTGTCCAGATTTTTCAGATTTTCCTTATTGTGTATATATGGTTTCTTTAAATGATATTTAATAAGTATCATCTATGATGTTGTATATATTTCAATCTGATAATTAAAAATGTCACAAAACAAAAAAAATAATCATAAAATTTACATCATTAACAATTTGAGTAGTAACAAAGTAATAAAATGAAAATATTTAATACCATATATCTTACATTATATCATTAAGAACTTGAATAATAAAAAACCAACAATTTTGAATGATAAAAAAGGTGAATAATAACAAAGTAATATGACACAAATATATTTAAACATATATTTGAAGATACTAAATAACATATATATTACATAGTTTTTATATCAATATATATTATTCTTCTTTTCATTTACATACACCTGAACACTTTACTATCTTTTCATATCGTTCAAATGAAAATAGAGCTTGAAATCAAAGACCATACAGATATTTAACTCAATATATGGAAGTAAAAGTGAGACCTTGTTTCTTTGTCTTCTCAATATTAATAGTTGCTAACTAAAATATATGTGTTAGGTTTAGGAGGGGATATTCCAATTTTATACACAATCTATTCAACAACCCCAAGGGCACCATTGATAAGTCATGCATTGGTCCATAAGTTAGAAGTAAGAATCACTCGAGCTCCAACAACAATAAGAAACTCAGTGTCCAATTTGTTTTCATGAGCTTGAATCAAATAGTTACAACTTACTCTTGTAACAACACTATGTGCAACTAGGATATTCAAGGATCTCAAAGAACTCTTATTGTGATTGTGTACATCATCATTTGTTGCAAACAAATGTATTTCCTTATCAAATAACTCCTGTGTGGAAGCATCCATATTGCTATATATACATGTCATTAGTAATTGTTTGTCTTCTAAAGTGGTATTTTCATCTCTAAATTCATTAGAATATGTCGAAAACATTTATGATCATTGCTAAAACATTTATGATCATTGTTTTTTCCATCTTTCCTAAACACAATATCAAGAGTCGCAACTTTTGTGAATGATATTCATAATCCTTTCACAATATGACCACATTCATAAAAAGGTTTATCCATAACCAGAGGTAGTTGTTCCAAGTCACCAACTAAAATAACTGACCTCCCTCCAAATAAAAAATTTGAATGTTATGGAAGAGCTTCCTGAAGTCGAGCATCAATACTTTTAATAATTTTTTCCCTATAAAACTTATCTCATCAATAAGGATGTATTTGACGTCTTTGATCAACTCCTACAAGGCAATCAAACTCGACCCTTGTAAATTAATCATGTCCCTTACAGGTATACAAAGTGTTGATGCAGATATGTTGAATGATGCAACATTGGTAGGAGACAAAAGAAGTAAGGGGCTATTATTAGGAAGTGAATCAATTTCCATGGCATGTCTAATAGCACCAATTAAATAAGACTTTTCAGTACTGACAGTTCCTTGAATAATCATTTGTAAAGGTTCTCTCCGACCACCTCCTCTATAATGTTCAAGGATTTATTATATGCGATTTTTTGTTTTTCCCGTAAACTCTCAAATGAATAAGAGATTTCACATTTTGTAGTAACAATTGCATTTTTGTATCGCTTTTGGTATATGAATTGCATTGCATGATTCGATATGTCTTCATCCAAAAAATTAGAGCTCCAATTTTCTAGCTTCTTCCCTTTCCATTTCAATGAATTATTCCATTTGATTTAGAGTTTGTCTTCTAATCCATTGTAGTTGTTGACTTCTTTCAGCCTCAATATTATGGTTATTCATTCCCCTTTTAGAGTAGACATCTTAATGTTCAGTTTACTATTTATATCTATGTATCAAACAAAAACACTAAAATCAAAATTAAAATTATTGGAATTGAAAAAAAAACACTGAAATATATTGTTATGGATTCATATTTATATAAATTTTGAGTTATAAATTTAAATGAATGTAATACAGTAAATAGTTTTGAATATGGGTTGAATGGAGTAAAGTTATAAGTGAACAGTTTTGGATAAAATCAGCATGATTGTTATGGATTCATATTTATATAAATTTTGAGTTATAAATTTAAATGAATGTAATACAGTAAACAGTTTTGAATATGGGTTGAATGGAGTAAAGTTATAAGTGAACAGTTTTGGATAAAATCAGCATGATTGTTATGGATTTTCCAAACATTTATGATAATTTAAATAATTTTTTAATAATAATCAAAATTATTTTATAATGGATTTGATATTTTTATATACAAATTCTTTATATTATTGAAAACATTTCTGATAATCTAAATCTATTTTAAATGATCTAATAAAATAATTTAACATAATTAAAAATTAATTATATCAAATAACTAATTAAAAAAATTAATATAATTAATAAACTACCTAAAATACTAACATAATTAAATTACTAATTATTCTTGAAAAATGTCAAAAAAATCACTTTATATATTTGATAAATCTAAAAAAAGAGTCACACATCATATAGGAAAAGAAACAAGTCTTGAAATTTACTCTCGGATGTGTTGATGATAATAGCTATTAATTTGTATATTGTCATGTTCATGGCAATAATAATTTATGTAGTGCTTTTTTTTCTCGCTGTGATAGAACAATTAATGGGTTTAAATTAACATCATTAAATTTTAATCCTCATCGCGGAGATTAAATAGCTCTTGAGTATTAATTTTAACATAAGTTTAGGATTAATAATTGTTCACAAGGTTTAAGGGAAACACAAAGAAATAAAGGAAAACTGGGTTCGGGTTGTTAGCTGGACTTTGCCATGTAATTAAGGAAAACTCAAATTAAGGAAAGGATTTCATATAGTTAACTCGCTCACAGAGGAAGCTCCGTGTGACTCCATTAATAACTTCAATGGACTCAACCTAGAACAGAACTATCCTTTTAACATAATTACAGAACTAATTATGTAAAATGACTAACATAATTAAAGAATTAATTATTCTTGACAAATGTCAAACAAACCCCTTTATGTAAGTCCGATAAATCTATTCTTTACAATTTTGGACGAGATTCTTTACCATTTTGGATGAGATACGATCTAAGTAGATCAGTGCGATAATTTAACATAATTAAAAAACTAATTATGTTAAGGAACTAATTAAAGAAATAATATAATTAAAGTATTAATTATTCTTGACCAATGTCAAACAAATCCCTTTATATACTTGATAAATCTATCCTTCACAATCTTCGATGAGATAATTAAAGAACTAATTATTATTGACAAATGTTAAACAAATCCCTTTATATACGTGATAAATATATATTTTACAATCTTGGATGAGAAAAGATCAATATACCTGATAAATGTATCTTTTACAATTTGGATGAGATAAGATCAATAGATAGGTGGGATAATTTAATATAATTAAATAATTAATTTTTGCAATAATTTAGCGTATAATAAATACCTAGAGATGTTGGAGTCACAAGTTGAGATGATAATGGAGACGAAGATGGCCCCAAGTGGAGATAGTGGAGCTCTGAGTGCTAGATAATGGAGCTAGAGGTATACTAGTCTTTTTAATTTTCCTTTATCTTGGTTTATTTAAGTTTCTGTAATGTAATTTATTATGTTGAAAGGCATACACCTATTGACAATGGGCACATTTAATATGTCTTTAGTGTTTAATCAGTTTTGTATGGACAAGATATGATTATAAAGACATCTGTTTACATGTTTATTTTTTTACTTTTACTTAATCATATTTGAAATTTACTATGATAGCTAGCTGATTGCCACCTCTGAGTGATTAACGTTTCATTTTCTAAAAAGCCCAAATTCACCAACCACTATTTTTACTACAACTATTATTTATTGGGCAGGATTTTCCTGCCTGGAGCTCTTACTGCATCAGCTGTTTAATGTGCAGGGTTCTGCAGTTATTTAATGCATAGGGCTCGGTTATTTCGGCATTCACTAGCCACACATGACTTGTGGTTGTGCTAGTATATATATATATATATATATATATATATATATATATATATAAGGGTTAGAGTGGACTTATATAATTTTAATTTACCTAACTTTTTTATTATTATTTAAGGGTGACACGTGTCATCTCCACACAGAATTTAGACACCGAATCACATATTGAACTAATAGCGGGTTGTAGAATGCGTCACCCATTCATTAGGACAACAAACAACGATGTGTAAAAGGTAAAAAAAAAAATTGCATTAGAAAATTAAATCGTCATGACATAATTAATAACATCACAAATTACACATCATCATAAGTAAACAACGACACCTCCAAGCATTAACATAATTAACAATGACGCAAATCAATGAATAAACATAAGGAGAGCCACAATTCAACACAACATGATCAACTAAAGAAAATACAATAAATGATCAATCATGTCACTGAGTAATAACGAACTAGCCCAACCTATCTTGCAAGGTTAGGACCTCCAGGGCACATAAACAACGCTCAAGCCAATGATTCATCCAATTGATTTTGACCACTTAAGGTCTGAGGGTTGGCGACTGTTCTGCGAAACAAGGAGGTGTCTAAGTCCCATAATCAATCACATATCATCATTATTCTAATGGCATAAGATAATATAAACACCCAACCAATCATAGGTCAACATTATTCCAAGGTGCAAGAGTAATCAACAACAATTTCAATGGTGCAAGAGAATATAAATACTTAATCCATCACATGTCAACAATATTTAATGGGGCAATCGTAATCTAGTTATTAAATCAATCATACATCAACAACGATAATGGTACAATAGTAATTAATTTATGAAACAACCAAACATTAGTATACTAATTAATGTTGCACGAGCAATCTAATTGCTTACTTAATCACACATCAAAGTTAAATTCAAGGAGCGTGAAAATTCTATTACATAACCTACATCAAGTAAATGACACAATCACCACCTACAATACCTTCCGACAACTAACCGACTAAAAAGACATATAACAATTGAATGACGCCATATCGCCTATTAAACCTTCCAGCACTAGTCCAACTACAATTTTCATACATCAACATCATCTAAAAATTTGATGATAACAAAACAAAAATGGTTTCACTTAGAAAATAAATAGGTAAATGCACACACCATTCAAATAATATCTCCCATTGATCTGAGAGTGGTAGTGTGACAAATATTTTGAAAATGAGATCTAATATGGGTATAGGTTGGACAATCTAAGAGAAAGTGCTTTTCATATTCAACCTTCTTAGTGTCACAAAGGTGATGCACTCTTTCATCCCATGGTGTTTTAGGAATTGACCAATGCCCAGTTTCACTATCGAGCTCATGAGAATTTGTTCTTATCTTAGCAATGTTTATTTTTTTCTTTACACTCGACAAAACCGATAGATAATTTTGATCTTCTAGATTAGGGTTGATTACATCTTTATAATACCTTAATTTTCTTTTTTCCTTTAACTCTTTACCACACCACATTTTCTCCTTAAATTTTTATTTGACATTTTTTTAATAGTATCTTTATTCTACAAAATCGTCTCTTCCATGATTCTGCAATAGTTTATCCAAGACCAAGCATGTTTACGCCATCCTCGCTTGAGTCGATGGTGTTTATGACTCAATTTTGAAGCAATTTTAGGAAGCCTCTTGCTTTCCATGTTGGTTAACTTGTTCTTATACATTAGGAATCTAGTCATAGCCATGCTCTAAATGGGGAAGAGGCTTCTTTCTAAGAGGAGGATGGGATATGGTGTATTTCCTTTAATTTTGAGATTATAGGTTATAATTTTTTTTTGTATTTGCTCTATCTTTCAACAGGATTCACAAGAGATACTACAACCCCAGACTTCACATTCATAAAGAATAACACGTGTAACAAGAGTCTCAAAGAGGATTTTTTTCTTATCCGAACTCCAAAGATCAACTGATTTACAATTGTTTTGAAGCCCATAATAAGCTTTCCATCCCCCAATAATAATTTTCTCAAAGATATAATTCCAATTGAGCTTGTGTTGAATATCAATTCACAGATATTTGTATGAAGTCACTTCCTCCAAGTTGTTTTTTTCATATACGAAGGTATCATAAGAGATCTTATTGGATTTAATAATCATGACCTTAGTCTTATCAGTATTAACAGTCATACACATATTGGATCAAAAATATTTGAGGATTCTTAGTTGGTTTTCAAGATCACAGGGACTCCTTTCATAAGAACGATATCATCGGCATAAAGAAGACGATTGATGACTATACCAGTTAGAGCAGGGCCGACACAACCTTCTTTTTCCAAGCAATCTTCTAACTTGTCAATGTATATGCCAAAAATGGTAGGGGACAAGGGACAACCTTGTTTGACTCCGATATTACAGTTAATGGACCATCCCTCAATGCTTTTAAACTTATAAATAATGTTCTCATACATCCTTATTGCAATATCCCTCAACTTGAGAGGAACTTTTATCTCTTCCAACCTATTCCAAAGGTTTTTCCTAGGAACCATGTCAAAAGCTCTTCTAAAGTCAACGAAACAAAAAAAAAAATTTGTTTTAGTATTGTGTAACTCTTCTACAATGATCCTAAAGGTAACAAGATGTTCCATAGTTGAATGATATCTCCTAAAACTGACTTATCCTTTATCTCTTTTACTGTGCCTTTCTAGCTAAAGGCTATTCTTCTTTTCCAAAATAATTCCATAAATCTTGGATAAAATCGGGCTAATCATAATGGTCCTATAATTAGAGGGGATGTTTCTATCCCCATTTTTAAAACTAGGAACAATGAGGCTTTGCATTCAGGATTTAGGGAAGCCCTGCTTGACTGCTAAATTAGAGAGCTTGTGTATGTGAGGGATAAGGATTGGCACTCCGATTTTAAAATTTTCATCTTGGTAGCCTTAAATGTTCTTAGCTTTCCCATTTGCAAGTCGCTTAACCGAGAAATCTATGTCATCTAAAGAAAAAAATTCTTCCTTTGTAGGGATAATAGGAATAGTTTCCATGGCATTAGGGAACTTGTAAAGACTTTTCAGGTAGGAATTCCAGTCCCTTAAGGGAATCCTATTATTTTATTTAGTATTGTGTCTTAGAATTTGGCTCCAAAACGTTTTAGGATCCAACCTATATAATTGTGAAAGTTGTTCTTTCCTTTAGAACACTATTGCAATAATGTTGACATGCATTCAAAATTTGATTAAGAACTATAATATTTCCATGGGTGTCCCTTGCCTTCTATTGGCTAGGGAGAATAAAAACGCTTGAAACAATCGTGCTATACTATTGGAATGTATTATAAGTAAGCACATACATTAAATATTTCAAGTAATATATTGCTGGAAAAATAAAAGGTAAGGATTAATTGATGGACTTCTTAACCCGCTTCAGACTCATTATCCGAGCAACCAGATAAGGTTGGCAATAAATTCGGCTTGCTTAAATGGTTTTAAAAGGAAAATTATGCACAGTAAGACGAAATGTGAATAAACCTGACTTCCAGAGAAGCAGTCACCAGTTCAGTACCCATTGGAAGGCAGAAGAAAAATGCAGTCCAATAAGTAGATATAACACATAGATAAATCTATGGCAAAACTACATTGGATGAGGAATAAAAACGCAGTCCACTAAGTATATATAACGAAGTGATAAATCTCTGGGAAAACGCCAATGGAGGAGGAAGAAAAATGAAGTCCAATAAATAGATATAACGTAGAGATAAATCTATGGAAAAACGCCATTCGAGGAGGAAGAAAAGCGCGGTCCAATAAGTGGATATAACGCAGAGATAAATATATGAAAAAACACCATTGGAGGAGGAAGAAAAGCGCAGTCCAATAAGTATATAAAACGCAGAGATAAATCTCAGGAAAAACGCCATTGGAGGAAGTAGAAAAATGCAGAGGTTCAAGGGAAATCTCTCCATGAGATTCATAAGTGTTGGGGGAATTTTGCACAAGGAAAAACAAAGAATTTCAAAGGGAAATCTTGCCAGAAGATTCATAATGGCTGGGCGAATTTTTCACGAGGAAAAACATAGAGGTTCAAAGTGAAATCTGGCCAGGAGATTCATAATGGCTTGCGAATTTTGCTCGAGGAAAAACGTTGGGGTTCAAATGGAAATCACACTAGGAGATTCACATTAACAATGAAGTCCTGAAATTAGCTATGGTACTTGGAATTATAGTTACAAGGTAAGAAAAATATTAGAGGTGTTAGGACCAAAATAAACAACACTATGATCAAAATCAATACGATACATTACAGGAAACTTCAATAACAAATGCATAAGTAAATTATTAAACAGAACTTAAGGTGATAACAATTGTTGATTCCAGATTTATGTACATGATCGATCCGTTTTTACATACTCAAGTTCCTCGACCACTGGAAAAATATTATTCTTTGAACATTTAAACCCACACAAATTTTATGCACGAAGAAAGCTTTCAGTTTAAAAATTATTAAATTATTTTCATATATCTAAGAATTTAACAACTATACAAATTGAATCTTAATACACTTCAATCTCAAAATCACAGAAAGGAATACTGTAACCGATGATGAAGATAGAGTTGGAGATGATCCTTGCAACTGACAACCCTTTTGTCTTCTAGCTTTCTAACCGTAGAGACTTCATCGATACCTCCAAACCAATGCTAGGGGTACTCTTATTCCCCCTTAGCCCCCCAATACGCAAAGGGGCCATGCACAAACACAACTAGAAATCCTCTAGATCCCAGCTCTCCTCGCAAGGTAGAGCCACTACTCTCTCTCAAGCTAGGTATCCCAACTCTTTCAAGTAAAACCAGTCAATATTTATGCATCATAACCTTACTCATAACCAGTGATGATCTATTTATCATATCAACCATTTTTTTTTATAGAATTCTCCCATAACTCATCCCCAGTTGCACAATTAATTCGATTTTTAATTAAAATAATTTAGAATTATCTGTCCCTTACACTTGTCACATTTTCACAATTAAATCCACATTTTATTTGAATAAAAGTCAATGTCCCTCACCCTTCCTAAAAGTGCCCCTTAAATCACTCCTAGTTGTCTCTTTATTCATTTTATTCACAATTAATGACTCGCATCTTTCTAAAAGTTAGTTGAGTTAAAATATGAATCTTCTTCTAGTTAGACTAGTGTTGACTAGATTTTAGATTCATTTCTATGCATACCCATTCCTTTAGATTTATTCCATTCTTACCTTAAATTCCAATTTGGTAATTCTTTGCACATATTTGTATTAAATCAATCTTTACATTTTTTATTTTTATTTTTTACAGAAAGTGAAAGTTGTTTTTTATATATAAAAAGGCACGACCGTAGTCGCTAAGTACAAGGAGGGGTGTTGGTTCAATGACCCAAATACTAGTATTTCAGATAGCTTACTACATGGACATGTTCCAAAAAACTGTTGCTGATATTTAGTAAAAACTAACTATTCTAGCTATTGCTTATAATCTGTGACTACTTAAACACAGCCATAATTACAAAATTTTGGGATTGTTGGCCAATCTTACCACTTTTTTTCCTCTGGCGCTTGAGCTTCTTCTGGAGGCATTTCAAGGATGACGTTTAGGTCTGGCAGGACTATGACGTCTCTTATCCTGCACTCCTCACTTTGGCTTTGTCCTGCTACATCCTGGGCTCTGGTTCCATGCACTTCTTCGAGTCTTTCACCTTGTCTTCTTAAGAAATTAACCTCGTCTTGGGGCTGACTTATCAAGGCTCGGTGTTGAGACATGGTTTCCATTATGAAGCTTAGAGTGGTGTTGTGTGAATCCAGTCTCATGGCTAGATGCTAGGTGGTGATGAAATTTTCATCCACCATCTCCTCCTCTCGGTTATCCTAACCTGGGCGCTGATCCATTCTGGCGATTCCATTGGCTGACGTGAATTTTATGAGATTTTTGATGTAATATGCGCATACTCTTCCACTTTTTCTACCTGCACAAAGGCCTTGCGAGTGTTGTTGGGCTCTAGTTGTGATTTCTAAGGACGCTTCCCTTCTTCCTGAAATGTTACTCCGAAAATCTAATACCAATTGGATCATTTTCCTATCTCCCTGTTTAGATCCTCCACTTTGGTTGTTCCTCTTATGCCCTTTTGGTCATCCAATACTATCATCGTGCTCTTTAATTGTGGCCTTCACCTTTTCTGTTTCTTTCCTATGATTTTTGTCTAGACACTGGCTTGAAATTCTGGGGCTCTTCTAGGGGACAAAAGTTCTCCTAATTATCTCTTTATTCACTTTATTTCCAATTAATGACTGACGCCTTTATTAAACTAAGTTGATTTAAAATAGGGATCTACTCCTAGTTAGACTATGGTTAACTAGACTCTAGATTCCTTTCTATGGGTACCCATTCCTTTAGCTTTATTTCATTCTTACCTTAAATTCCAATTTGCTAATTATTTGTACATATGTGTATATATCAATCTTTAGATTTTTATTTTTTACCTTGAATTGTTAAATTGATTTACTTCATCCCCTCATATTTAATTTATAGATTTAGTTTTTAGTCTTCTTACTAACTTAGACATAGGCTTAATTAATTTTTTAATTGAAAAGGCTTAGAATGTTATATGGATTATGATTAATAAATTCATTTTTTAATTAATTAATCAATTTTCAGTGCTCAAGATTTTACAAGGTTTAACATTCGCTCCAAGTTTTCTAGGCCACCTAGATTCATTGACTCAAATTTTATTTATGCAACCTGCCCTTCAAGATTCACTTCGTGCTCCAAGGGTTCTACTCACCTTTGATTCAATCTTAATTACATGATGTACACTTCAAGATGCACTCCTTGCTCCAAGGGTGCCACTTTCCTTTCACTAGTTTTGGTAGTTTTCCAACCCTTGGAGTTAGCACTCCATTCGAGCGACCTTGTGAGAGAATACGAGCTTCTAAGGAATGAGGAACCTGCCTTATTATGCAACCCTTATAAATATCTATAATCAATTGTCACAGTATCCCCTCACAACATCGTGGACCTATCAAACTAGGTAATCGTTAACATACAATTTGATCCACGATGAGAGTGCTAGTAGGCTTTGACAAGGATGCTGCCACACCTCTCCCTCAATATATGGTCTATGTGCATGTCCCCTTAACTCCTTATGTCAGTCATATTAGTAAGCAATTGTCAGCCTACATCCATCAATGAAACATTGTTGATGATCCATAAACAACATCATAATATAATCGATCATATGTCACATATGCATAAATTAAATACTCAAACCAATACATTGTACTTTGTGACTCAATCCAGAGTCCAAGGAGGTCCATTCATGCCATCGGAATCCAAATCTGCCAAGTTTCCTACACACAGAAGGATAACTCATCAATATCATATGTCAATATGCATATAATAAATAACATAAAACCATAGTCCATAAATATCATCATAAATATCCATAAGAGAAATAATGACCATATACTATAACCATATCACCTGCATACAGGCGTCCTCAAAGAATAAGTCAATAACATGTGCACACAAGAGTTGGATGTTACATACACCCCTTCTTGTTTTAAACTTCGTCCTGAAGTTCTACCATATATAAAATGGAGTAAATAAAATAGTTGATAAGATCTATATGTCTAACTATCAAATAAATATGGAAATTGTTGGTGCATATCATATGCGTCCTCCCAGGTAGTTGAGTGTGGACTATAATTGTCCCACTGGACCTTGATTTGATCGACTATTCGATGTTGTAGTTGTTTAATGTGATGGTCTAGAATGCGGATTGGCTCCGATGTGAGTGCAACCTCATCTGAGACCTGTAAGGAACTCATTTCAATCACATGTGTAGGATCACTAACATAATGTCTCAAATTAGATACATGAAAAACATCATGTATATGCCTCAAAGAATCAGGCAAGTTTAGTCAATAGGCCACGACCCCTTTTTTTTCCATAGCTTCGAAAGGTCCCACAAACCTTGGAGATATTTTATCACCCTTTTCAAACTTAATCGATCTCTTGTGTTGTGTCACCCTCAAGAAAATATGGTCGCCAACTTTATAATTATGGTCAACATAATGTGCATCGACATAAATATTTTGTCTATCTTGCACTTCTTTAATCCTTTGTCTTATCATTTACATTTGTTCTTCCATTTCCTTTATCACTTCTAGTCCTACAAAGACCCTATCCTCAAGTCGACCCCAAATCAATGGTGTCTAACACAGTCGCCTGTAAAGAAACTCAAATGGTGCCATCCTAATGGTACTTTGATAGTTTTTCTTGTACGCAAACTTTACCAATGGCAATAAATGTTCCCAATGCTTTAATTGGTGCATCATGTACATACAGAACATATCTTCCAAAATTTGGTTCATTCTTTCTGTCTTCCCATATGTCTGAGGGTGATATGTTGTACTAAAGTTTAGCTATGTCCCCAAGGCCTCTTGGAAATTGGTCCAATTATTTTTTATAAACAATGATCCTCTATTAGATATGATCCTTTTAGGCATGCCATGTAATCTCATAATCGCGTTGATAAAATCTCTAGCTATGTCTGGCACTTGATGTCATGCACACAGAAATAAAATGTTCACTCTTCATCAGAGTGTCAACTACCAAGAAAATCGAGTCGTGCCTCCTTTCCGTCAGCAGAAATCCAACAATAAATTCCATCGAAATGACCTCCCATTTCAATTATGGAACAACGTGTAAACCCGACGGATGTCTATTTTAATCCTTCACTTGCTGACATTCTAGACACCTCGCCATCTAGCTAACTATTTTCGTCTTCATTCCTTTCTATAAGAATAAGGACTTAAGGTATGCCCTCATCTTCATGACTCCTGGATGATCCATATACACTACTCTATGATCTTTTCTTAAGATAAAACTTCTCAATTCGTCATTACGCAACACGTAAATCTTTTCATTATACGTCATCAATCCATTATTTTCCACTACATGTCCATCAAACTTTGGCACAAACATGGTGTCTTGTCCGATATTTTTCTTAACCTCTTTATACCACTCATCGTTGAAATATATAGTTAGAATGTTTTCTTGAAGATTCATTTGAATAATTATCACCAAAAATATGTGTCGTCTCTGAATCAATGCATCTACCACTATGTTCATTGTGCCTTTTATGTAAGTATTCTCAAAATCATATTCGCTAAGCAATTTTGACCAATGCCTTTCTCGTGCGTTCAAGTCATTTTGCGTAAAAATGTGCTTCAAACGACAGTGGTTTGTTTTTAGTTCAAAATTTCATCCGATCAGGTAGTATCTCCAACTCTCAGGGCATACACAATGGAAAATAACTCCAAATCATGAGTCACATATTTCTCCTCATGCTTTCTTAATTTACTTGAGATGTAAGCCATCACTCGACCATCTTGTATCAAGACTCTGCCTAAGCCTTCCTTGGATGTGTTTGTGCATACAAATAAGTCCTCATCCATTTCAAGGAATTTTAGTATCTCTCCTATCATCAATATCTCCTTGAGCCTTCGAAATTCTTCCGCACATTTCTCGGTCCATACAAACTTCTTGTTTTTTTTTCTGCCATTTTGTGATCGGATTTTCTATTTTCAAAAAAACATTTCATGAACTGTCAGTAATATCCTGCTAATCTCATAAAGCTACATACTTATAGTACGTTCATCAACGCAAGCCATTCCATAATAGCCTCTACCTTCACTGGATCCACAATGATTCCTTCACTGGAGATAACATGCCCTAAGTAATGAATCATCGATTGATAAAAGAGCATTTCGACAGTTTTCTGTAAAATTTGTTTTCTCGTAAACATTGTAGTACCAAAATAAAATGTTCAACATGTTCATCCGTCGTCCGGGAATATATCAATATGTTGTCAATGAATACTTGAAAAAACTTTTCCAAGTATTTGCAGAACACCCCATTCATGAAGCTCATGAATACCCCTAGGGCATTTGTTAGTCCAAATGGTAAAACGGTAAACTTGTAACGTCCGAAAATCATCTTGAATGGGGTCTTAGGAATGTCTTCCTCCTTGATATGTAACTCATCATATCTTGATCTCAAGTCGATCTTTGAAAACACAGTCATTCCTTTCATTTGAAAAAATAAATCATCTATTCTTGGCAGTGGATATTGGTTCTTGATTGTTTCCTTGTTCAATTGACGATAGTCAATACATAGTATCCACGACCGATCCTTTTTTCTTATGAAAAGAACAACTGCACCCCAAGGTGACACACTTGGGCATATGAGTCCTAGGTCCAAAAACTCCTTTAGTTCACTTTCAACTCCTATAACTTAGGTGTCAACATCCGATAAGGCATTCTTGTTATCGGTTCAGTCCCAGGTTTAAAGTCGATGGTAAACTCCATCTATCTTTCGAGCGACAAACCTGGTAACTCTTTTGGGAACATAGCCACAAACTCTCACACTACCAGAAGGTTTTCTAATCCTTCCTCCATGCCCTTGTCGTTTAGCGCTAATCTTGAATATAGCTTGCATCCTTTGCGCATGCTCTTCTGTAGTTGTAGGGAAGAAATGAACCTTAAGGAAACTCCCTGGTTTCTTCCTACAATCACTCATATCTGTCCGTCGTCATCGGTCAAACTCAATCATTTCATATTACATTTGAGTATTGCACCATGCAATTCCAATAGGTCTATATCGATCACGACGTCATAAGATCCTAAGATTGTGACATAAAGGTTGGACTTAGTTATAAAATATCCCAAGCTAATGCACGACAACAAAAAACCCTTCCTGCAACCTTTTTTTGTGCACTCGAATCCATTTCCACGTACGTAAACTCGTCCTGCTTGATTTTGTTTACATTAATTCTTTCCAGCGCTGTACTAAAAATAAATCTCTCTATACCATAGGGATCTATCAAAATACTAAAATTTTGTTCAACGATGGTATTTGTCATCTAAATCACAGTGGATTGGTGCTCTTCTTGGTGGTTATTTAGCACTGCATGAATTCGGTGGGCCTTGTCCAAATATCCAACTATAGTGTGTATGGATGACCCGGTTACTCTCGCCGTCTCAACTGGACAATCTCACTAATAATCTGGCTCTCTAGAAGTCCAACATTCAGTCTTCGACCTAGTATTCCTGGTCCTTGAAGTAGAATTTTTCGACCTACCATCCTGAAAGCTTGGTATGTTCTATTGAACAGGCCTAAATTGTTGTTGTTGGGGATGACATTGTTGTTAGTGTTGTTTTTCTTTGTAGCAAGTTTGTTGTTGAGCAGTCAATCGTCGTAATGTTGCAAACATGGATCCTCCTGGCATGTCTCAATACCCTGATGGATGTGTAGCTAGAGTCTGATGTTTTTTTTCACCATATGTCTCTTTTCCCATTAGTCTCGCAGGAGTCCTGCCCTGACCCAGGTTGATAAGCTCATCCTGATCTATGATGCCCTTCTAGATGAGATTATGCAATAGTTGAGGCATTATGATCCTCACCTTCACACAAACGTTGTTGTTAAGGCTGAACACAAACTTTTTGAACTTGAGCTTCTTGGTGTTCATATGCAGATCATACCTAAGAAGCTCCATGAATTGAGCCTCATACTTGGGAACTATATGACCATCCTATCATAAGGCATTGAACTCATTGAGCTAGTTCTCAATGAATTCCTCTAAAAAATACCTCTCCTGGAACAACTCCTTGAATAATTCCCATGATACATTTTCGACCGCCATATTCAGTTGTGGTAGGATCCTCTTCCACCATAGAAGGGAAATCTGCTTCAACTAAAAGGACGCCATGCAGAATTTCCTATTGGAGGTGTAGTCGCGAAGTGAGAAGCACATCGTCATGTTCTCCAACCATGCCTCGGTGGATACATTGTCTGTGGAACCCATGACCATGGGAAACATGACCTTCTTGAGTTCTCTGTGAATACTACCACTTCTAGTTAGGGCACGTTGTGGACCCTCAGGGGGTATAGGAACCCTGGCCTCATCTCTATATAGTCAGCTAATAAAGGCCTATGACATGCTCTGAAAGGACCTCATCAAACCAACCACATCCCCCACTGGAATATTCTCCTATGCAATGACTTGTTCTTCTCATCAGAGGTTAGACCCCTCTAGCATGGATTCTACTGGAGGTGTCATACCTCCTCCCCTAGCATGACATATTCTACCTCCACAACATCCTCTAACCATGATTACCTACAGGGACACAATTCAATTTAATTAGTGATAGTTATTAATCAAGTGTTTAACAAAGTGGAAGGCATAATGATCCCAGGTCATGTGGTTGAACTCACTCTGATACCATATGTAACATCCCTTCATTACAAAAACAAACAATGATGTGTAAAAGGTAAGAATTTTTTTTTTGCATCAGAAAATTAAATCTTCATGAAATAATTAATAACATCACAAGTTATACATCATCATAAGTAAATAATGGCACCTCCAAGAATTAACATATTTAACAGTGACACAAATCAATGCATAAATGTAACGATCGACACAATTCAACACAACATGATCAATTGGAGAAAATACAATAAAGGATAAATCATGTCACTGAGTAATAACGAAATACCCGCCCAACCTATCCTACAAGGTTAGGACCTCTAGTACACATAAGCAACACTCAATCCCATGATTCATCTGATTTATTTTGACCACTTAAGGTCTTAAGGATAGAGATTTTTCTGAAGAACAAAGAGGTGTCTAAGTCCCATAATCAATCGCATATTATCATTATTCTAATGGCGCAAGAGAATATAGAAAACCAATCAATTATAGGTCAACATTTTTCCAAGGCTCAATAGTAATAAACATTAATTTGAATGGTCCAAGAGAATTTAGTAATCTAGTTATTAAATCAATCATACCTCAACAAAATTAATAATGCAATAGTAACTAATTTCTGAAACAACCAAACATCAGTATATTATTTAATGGTGTGTGAGTAATCTCATCCCTTACTTAATCATACATCAATGCTAAATTCAAGGCATGTGGAAATTCCATTACATAAACTAACTGACACAATCGCCACCTACAATACCTTCCAACAATTGGCCAATACCTTCCAACAATTGGCCGAATATAAAGACACATAACAATTGAATGACACAATATCACCTATTAAACCTTCGAGCACTAGTCCAACTACACTTTTCATATATCAACATCACCTTAAAATTTAATGATAACATAATAAAAATGGTTTCGCTTAACAAATAAATGGGTAAATGCATACACCATTCAGATAATATCTCCCATTGATCCGAGAGTGGAAAGTGATCCTAACTTCGGCCGCGTGGTCATCAAGGCCAATCTTCCCACTCACCAAAAATATACCATTACAAAATTTCACTCATTAAGCTAATTGTAATATTCTAAATTGTAATCTTGGACTATAATATTCTAAAATATTGTTACAAATACTCGTTTATAAAGATCACAACATAAAACATTGATATTAGCAAACAACAAATAGAACGTTAAAAATGGCGACCTAAATAATGCTATAACATTATAGAACACTATTGCTATAATGTTGACATGCATTCAAAATTTTCTTAAGAACTATAATATTTCCATGGGTGTCCCTTGCCTTCTACTGGCTAGGGAGAATGAAAATGCTAGAAACAATTGCGTTATATTATTGGAATGTATTGTACGTAAGAAGAAACATTAAAAGGTAAAAACAAACAATGATGTGTAAAAGGTAAGAATTTTTTTTTGCATCAGAAAATTAAATCTTCATGAAATAATTAATAACATCACAAGTTACACATCATCATAAGTAAATAATGGTACCTCCAAGAATTAACATATTTAATAGCGACACAAATCAATGCATAAGCGTAAGGATCGACGCAATTCAACACAACATGATCAATTGGAAAAAATACAATAAACGATAAATCACATTATTGAGTAATAACGAAATACCCGCCCAACCTATCCTACAAGATTAGGACCTCTAGTACACATAAGCAACGCTTAATCCCATGATTCATCTGATTTATTTTGACCACTTCAGGTCTTAGGGATGGAGATATTTTGACCACTTAAGAACAAGGAGGTGTCTAAGTCCCATAATCAATCACATCTCATCATTATTCTAATGACACAAGAAAATATAAAAAACCAATCAATTATAGGTCAACATTTTTCCGAGACTCAATAGTAATAAACATTAATTTGAATGGTCCAAGAGAATATAAATACTTAACCAATTATATGACAACAATATTTAATGACAAAAAAATAATCTAGTTATTAAATCAATCATACATCAACAAAGTTAATGGTGCAATAGTAACTAATTTCTTAAACATCCAAACATCTGTATATTATTATTATTTAATGGTGCGCGAGTAATCTCATCCCTTACTTAATCATACATCAACGTTAAATTCAAGGCATGTGGAAATTCCATTACATAAACTACGTCAAGTAACTAATACAGTTGCCACCTACAATACCTTCCGACAATTGGCCGAATATAAAGACACATAACAATTGAATGACACAATATCACCTATTAAACCTTCGAGCACTAGTCCAACTCCACTTTTCATATATCAACATCACCTTAAAATTGAATGACAACATAATAAAAATGGTTTCACTTAGCAAATAAAGGGGTAAATGCATACATCATTCAGATAATATCTCCCATTGGTCTGAGAGTGGAAAGTGATCCTAACTTCGGCCGCGTGGTCATCAAGGCCAATCTTCCCACTCACCAAAAATATACCATTACAAAATTTCACTTATTAAGCTGATTGTAATATTCTAAATTGTAATCTTGGACTATAATATTCTAAAATATTGTTACAAATACTCGTTTATAAAAATGACAACATAAAACGTTGATATTAACAAATAACAAATAGAACGTTAAAAACGGTGACCTAAATAATGTTATAACATTATAGAACACTATTGCAATAATGTTGACATTCATTCAAAATTTTCTTAAGAACTATAATATTTCCATGGGTGTCCCTTGCCTTCTACTGGCTAGGGAGAATGAAAATGCTAGAAACAATTGCGTTATATTATTTGAATGTATTGTACTTAAGAAGAAACATTAAATATTTCAAGTAATATATTGATGGAAAAATAGAAGGTAAGGATTAATTGTTGGACTTCTTAACCAACTTCACACTGATTATCGGAGCTCCCATCTAAGGTTGGAAATAAATTTGGCGTGGTTAAATGGTTTTAAAAGGAAAATTATGCACAGTAAGAAGAAATGTGAATAATCGTAACTTCAAGCATTCACGCGTTCAGTACC
The DNA here is from genome assembly GCA_000966675.3 of Picea glauca. Taxonomy (NCBI): domain Eukaryota; kingdom Viridiplantae; phylum Streptophyta; class Pinopsida; order Pinales; family Pinaceae; genus Picea; species Picea glauca. The sequence goes on along the minus strand of JZKD02S1621445.1, from coordinate 94,399 downwards.
CATTGGAAGGAAGAAGAAAAACGCATTCCAATAAGTAGATATAAAGCATGGATAAATCTCTAGCAAAACGCCATTGGAGGAGGAAGAAAAACGAAGTCTAATAAGTAGATATAACGCATAGATAAATCTCTAGCCCTAGCCAAACGCCGATGGAGGAAGAAGAAAAACACAGTCCAAGAAGTAGATATAACGCAGAGATAAATATCTAGAAAAACGCCATTGGAAGAGGAAGAAAAATGCAGTCCAATAAATGGATATAATGCAGAGATACATCTCTGGAAAAACGCCGTTGGAGGAGGAAGAAAAACATTGTCCAATAAGTA
>JZKD02S1621445.1:58205-94066 GCA_000966675.3 Picea glauca | reverse complement strand
TATATATATATATATATATATATATATATATATATATATATAAGGGTTAGAGTGGACTTATATAATTTTAATTTACCTAACTTTTTTATTATTATTTAAGGGTGACACGTGTCATCTCCACACAGAATTTAGACACCGAATCACATATTGAACTAATAGCGGGTTGTAGAATGCGTCACCCATTCATTAGGACAACAAACAACGATGTGTAAAAGGTAAAAAAAAAAATTGCATTAGAAAATTAAATCGTCATGACATAATTAATAACATCACAAATTACACATCATCATAAGTAAACAACGACACCTCCAAGCATTAACATAATTAACAATGACGCAAATCAATGAATAAACATAAGGAGAGCCACAATTCAACACAACATGATCAACTAAAGAAAATACAATAAATGATCAATCATGTCACTGAGTAATAACGAACTAGCCCAACCTATCTTGCAAGGTTAGGACCTCCAGGGCACATAAACAACGCTCAAGCCAATGATTCATCCAATTGATTTTGACCACTTAAGGTCTGAGGGTTGGCGACTGTTCTGCGAAACAAGGAGGTGTCTAAGTCCCATAATCAATCACATATCATCATTATTCTAATGGCATAAGATAATATAAACACCCAACCAATCATAGGTCAACATTATTCCAAGGTGCAAGAGTAATCAACAACAATTTCAATGGTGCAAGAGAATATAAATACTTAATCCATCACATGTCAACAATATTTAATGGGGCAATCGTAATCTAGTTATTAAATCAATCATACATCAACAACGATAATGGTACAATAGTAATTAATTTATGAAACAACCAAACATTAGTATACTAATTAATGTTGCACGAGCAATCTAATTGCTTACTTAATCACACATCAAAGTTAAATTCAAGGAGCGTGAAAATTCTATTACATAACCTACATCAAGTAAATGACACAATCACCACCTACAATACCTTCCGACAACTAACCGACTAAAAAGACATATAACAATTGAATGACGCCATATCGCCTATTAAACCTTCCAGCACTAGTCCAACTACAATTTTCATACATCAACATCATCTAAAAATTTGATGATAACAAAACAAAAATGGTTTCACTTAGAAAATAAATAGGTAAATGCACACACCATTCAAATAATATCTCCCATTGATCTGAGAGTGGTAGTGTGACAAATATTTTGAAAATGAGATCTAATATGGGTATAGGTTGGACAATCTAAGAGAAAGTGCTTTTCATATTCAACCTTCTTAGTGTCACAAAGGTGATGCACTCTTTCATCCCATGGTGTTTTAGGAATTGACCAATGCCCAGTTTCACTATCGAGCTCATGAGAATTTGTTCTTATCTTAGCAATGTTTATTTTTTTCTTTACACTCGACAAAACCGATAGATAATTTTGATCTTCTAGATTAGGGTTGATTACATCTTTATAATACCTTAATTTTCTTTTTTCCTTTAACTCTTTACCACACCACATTTTCTCCTTAAATTTTTATTTGACATTTTTTTAATAGTATCTTTATTCTACAAAATCGTCTCTTCCATGATTCTGCAATAGTTTATCCAAGACCAAGCATGTTTACGCCATCCTCGCTTGAGTCGATGGTGTTTATGACTCAATTTTGAAGCAATTTTAGGAAGCCTCTTGCTTTCCATGTTGGTTAACTTGTTCTTATACATTAGGAATCTAGTCATAGCCATGCTCTAAATGGGGAAGAGGCTTCTTTCTAAGAGGAGGATGGGATATGGTGTATTTCCTTTAATTTTGAGATTATAGGTTATAATTTTTTTTTGTATTTGCTCTATCTTTCAACAGGATTCACAAGAGATACTACAACCCCAGACTTCACATTCATAAAGAATAACACGTGTAACAAGAGTCTCAAAGAGGATTTTTTTCTTATCCGAACTCCAAAGATCAACTGATTTACAATTGTTTTGAAGCCCATAATAAGCTTTCCATCCCCCAATAATAATTTTCTCAAAGATATAATTCCAATTGAGCTTGTGTTGAATATCAATTCACAGATATTTGTATGAAGTCACTTCCTCCAAGTTGTTTTTTTCATATACGAAGGTATCATAAGAGATCTTATTGGATTTAATAATCATGACCTTAGTCTTATCAGTATTAACAGTCATACACATATTGGATCAAAAATATTTGAGGATTCTTAGTTGGTTTTCAAGATCACAGGGACTCCTTTCATAAGAACGATATCATCGGCATAAAGAAGACGATTGATGACTATACCAGTTAGAGCAGGGCCGACACAACCTTCTTTTTCCAAGCAATCTTCTAACTTGTCAATGTATATGCCAAAAATGGTAGGGGACAAGGGACAACCTTGTTTGACTCCGATATTACAGTTAATGGACCATCCCTCAATGCTTTTAAACTTATAAATAATGTTCTCATACATCCTTATTGCAATATCCCTCAACTTGAGAGGAACTTTTATCTCTTCCAACCTATTCCAAAGGTTTTTCCTAGGAACCATGTCAAAAGCTCTTCTAAAGTCAACGAAACAAAAAAAAAAATTTGTTTTAGTATTGTGTAACTCTTCTACAATGATCCTAAAGGTAACAAGATGTTCCATAGTTGAATGATATCTCCTAAAACTGACTTATCCTTTATCTCTTTTACTGTGCCTTTCTAGCTAAAGGCTATTCTTCTTTTCCAAAATAATTCCATAAATCTTGGATAAAATCGGGCTAATCATAATGGTCCTATAATTAGAGGGGATGTTTCTATCCCCATTTTTAAAACTAGGAACAATGAGGCTTTGCATTCAGGATTTAGGGAAGCCCTGCTTGACTGCTAAATTAGAGAGCTTGTGTATGTGAGGGATAAGGATTGGCACTCCGATTTTAAAATTTTCATCTTGGTAGCCTTAAATGTTCTTAGCTTTCCCATTTGCAAGTCGCTTAACCGAGAAATCTATGTCATCTAAAGAAAAAAATTCTTCCTTTGTAGGGATAATAGGAATAGTTTCCATGGCATTAGGGAACTTGTAAAGACTTTTCAGGTAGGAATTCCAGTCCCTTAAGGGAATCCTATTATTTTATTTAGTATTGTGTCTTAGAATTTGGCTCCAAAACGTTTTAGGATCCAACCTATATAATTGTGAAAGTTGTTCTTTCCTTTAGAACACTATTGCAATAATGTTGACATGCATTCAAAATTTGATTAAGAACTATAATATTTCCATGGGTGTCCCTTGCCTTCTATTGGCTAGGGAGAATAAAAACGCTTGAAACAATCGTGCTATACTATTGGAATGTATTATAAGTAAGCACATACATTAAATATTTCAAGTAATATATTGCTGGAAAAATAAAAGGTAAGGATTAATTGATGGACTTCTTAACCCGCTTCAGACTCATTATCCGAGCAACCAGATAAGGTTGGCAATAAATTCGGCTTGCTTAAATGGTTTTAAAAGGAAAATTATGCACAGTAAGACGAAATGTGAATAAACCTGACTTCCAGAGAAGCAGTCACCAGTTCAGTACCCATTGGAAGGCAGAAGAAAAATGCAGTCCAATAAGTAGATATAACACATAGATAAATCTATGGCAAAACTACATTGGATGAGGAATAAAAACGCAGTCCACTAAGTATATATAACGAAGTGATAAATCTCTGGGAAAACGCCAATGGAGGAGGAAGAAAAATGAAGTCCAATAAATAGATATAACGTAGAGATAAATCTATGGAAAAACGCCATTCGAGGAGGAAGAAAAGCGCGGTCCAATAAGTGGATATAACGCAGAGATAAATATATGAAAAAACACCATTGGAGGAGGAAGAAAAGCGCAGTCCAATAAGTATATAAAACGCAGAGATAAATCTCAGGAAAAACGCCATTGGAGGAAGTAGAAAAATGCAGAGGTTCAAGGGAAATCTCTCCATGAGATTCATAAGTGTTGGGGGAATTTTGCACAAGGAAAAACAAAGAATTTCAAAGGGAAATCTTGCCAGAAGATTCATAATGGCTGGGCGAATTTTTCACGAGGAAAAACATAGAGGTTCAAAGTGAAATCTGGCCAGGAGATTCATAATGGCTTGCGAATTTTGCTCGAGGAAAAACGTTGGGGTTCAAATGGAAATCACACTAGGAGATTCACATTAACAATGAAGTCCTGAAATTAGCTATGGTACTTGGAATTATAGTTACAAGGTAAGAAAAATATTAGAGGTGTTAGGACCAAAATAAACAACACTATGATCAAAATCAATACGATACATTACAGGAAACTTCAATAACAAATGCATAAGTAAATTATTAAACAGAACTTAAGGTGATAACAATTGTTGATTCCAGATTTATGTACATGATCGATCCGTTTTTACATACTCAAGTTCCTCGACCACTGGAAAAATATTATTCTTTGAACATTTAAACCCACACAAATTTTATGCACGAAGAAAGCTTTCAGTTTAAAAATTATTAAATTATTTTCATATATCTAAGAATTTAACAACTATACAAATTGAATCTTAATACACTTCAATCTCAAAATCACAGAAAGGAATACTGTAACCGATGATGAAGATAGAGTTGGAGATGATCCTTGCAACTGACAACCCTTTTGTCTTCTAGCTTTCTAACCGTAGAGACTTCATCGATACCTCCAAACCAATGCTAGGGGTACTCTTATTCCCCCTTAGCCCCCCAATACGCAAAGGGGCCATGCACAAACACAACTAGAAATCCTCTAGATCCCAGCTCTCCTCGCAAGGTAGAGCCACTACTCTCTCTCAAGCTAGGTATCCCAACTCTTTCAAGTAAAACCAGTCAATATTTATGCATCATAACCTTACTCATAACCAGTGATGATCTATTTATCATATCAACCATTTTTTTTTATAGAATTCTCCCATAACTCATCCCCAGTTGCACAATTAATTCGATTTTTAATTAAAATAATTTAGAATTATCTGTCCCTTACACTTGTCACATTTTCACAATTAAATCCACATTTTATTTGAATAAAAGTCAATGTCCCTCACCCTTCCTAAAAGTGCCCCTTAAATCACTCCTAGTTGTCTCTTTATTCATTTTATTCACAATTAATGACTCGCATCTTTCTAAAAGTTAGTTGAGTTAAAATATGAATCTTCTTCTAGTTAGACTAGTGTTGACTAGATTTTAGATTCATTTCTATGCATACCCATTCCTTTAGATTTATTCCATTCTTACCTTAAATTCCAATTTGGTAATTCTTTGCACATATTTGTATTAAATCAATCTTTACATTTTTTATTTTTATTTTTTACAGAAAGTGAAAGTTGTTTTTTATATATAAAAAGGCACGACCGTAGTCGCTAAGTACAAGGAGGGGTGTTGGTTCAATGACCCAAATACTAGTATTTCAGATAGCTTACTACATGGACATGTTCCAAAAAACTGTTGCTGATATTTAGTAAAAACTAACTATTCTAGCTATTGCTTATAATCTGTGACTACTTAAACACAGCCATAATTACAAAATTTTGGGATTGTTGGCCAATCTTACCACTTTTTTTCCTCTGGCGCTTGAGCTTCTTCTGGAGGCATTTCAAGGATGACGTTTAGGTCTGGCAGGACTATGACGTCTCTTATCCTGCACTCCTCACTTTGGCTTTGTCCTGCTACATCCTGGGCTCTGGTTCCATGCACTTCTTCGAGTCTTTCACCTTGTCTTCTTAAGAAATTAACCTCGTCTTGGGGCTGACTTATCAAGGCTCGGTGTTGAGACATGGTTTCCATTATGAAGCTTAGAGTGGTGTTGTGTGAATCCAGTCTCATGGCTAGATGCTAGGTGGTGATGAAATTTTCATCCACCATCTCCTCCTCTCGGTTATCCTAACCTGGGCGCTGATCCATTCTGGCGATTCCATTGGCTGACGTGAATTTTATGAGATTTTTGATGTAATATGCGCATACTCTTCCACTTTTTCTACCTGCACAAAGGCCTTGCGAGTGTTGTTGGGCTCTAGTTGTGATTTCTAAGGACGCTTCCCTTCTTCCTGAAATGTTACTCCGAAAATCTAATACCAATTGGATCATTTTCCTATCTCCCTGTTTAGATCCTCCACTTTGGTTGTTCCTCTTATGCCCTTTTGGTCATCCAATACTATCATCGTGCTCTTTAATTGTGGCCTTCACCTTTTCTGTTTCTTTCCTATGATTTTTGTCTAGACACTGGCTTGAAATTCTGGGGCTCTTCTAGGGGACAAAAGTTCTCCTAATTATCTCTTTATTCACTTTATTTCCAATTAATGACTGACGCCTTTATTAAACTAAGTTGATTTAAAATAGGGATCTACTCCTAGTTAGACTATGGTTAACTAGACTCTAGATTCCTTTCTATGGGTACCCATTCCTTTAGCTTTATTTCATTCTTACCTTAAATTCCAATTTGCTAATTATTTGTACATATGTGTATATATCAATCTTTAGATTTTTATTTTTTACCTTGAATTGTTAAATTGATTTACTTCATCCCCTCATATTTAATTTATAGATTTAGTTTTTAGTCTTCTTACTAACTTAGACATAGGCTTAATTAATTTTTTAATTGAAAAGGCTTAGAATGTTATATGGATTATGATTAATAAATTCATTTTTTAATTAATTAATCAATTTTCAGTGCTCAAGATTTTACAAGGTTTAACATTCGCTCCAAGTTTTCTAGGCCACCTAGATTCATTGACTCAAATTTTATTTATGCAACCTGCCCTTCAAGATTCACTTCGTGCTCCAAGGGTTCTACTCACCTTTGATTCAATCTTAATTACATGATGTACACTTCAAGATGCACTCCTTGCTCCAAGGGTGCCACTTTCCTTTCACTAGTTTTGGTAGTTTTCCAACCCTTGGAGTTAGCACTCCATTCGAGCGACCTTGTGAGAGAATACGAGCTTCTAAGGAATGAGGAACCTGCCTTATTATGCAACCCTTATAAATATCTATAATCAATTGTCACAGTATCCCCTCACAACATCGTGGACCTATCAAACTAGGTAATCGTTAACATACAATTTGATCCACGATGAGAGTGCTAGTAGGCTTTGACAAGGATGCTGCCACACCTCTCCCTCAATATATGGTCTATGTGCATGTCCCCTTAACTCCTTATGTCAGTCATATTAGTAAGCAATTGTCAGCCTACATCCATCAATGAAACATTGTTGATGATCCATAAACAACATCATAATATAATCGATCATATGTCACATATGCATAAATTAAATACTCAAACCAATACATTGTACTTTGTGACTCAATCCAGAGTCCAAGGAGGTCCATTCATGCCATCGGAATCCAAATCTGCCAAGTTTCCTACACACAGAAGGATAACTCATCAATATCATATGTCAATATGCATATAATAAATAACATAAAACCATAGTCCATAAATATCATCATAAATATCCATAAGAGAAATAATGACCATATACTATAACCATATCACCTGCATACAGGCGTCCTCAAAGAATAAGTCAATAACATGTGCACACAAGAGTTGGATGTTACATACACCCCTTCTTGTTTTAAACTTCGTCCTGAAGTTCTACCATATATAAAATGGAGTAAATAAAATAGTTGATAAGATCTATATGTCTAACTATCAAATAAATATGGAAATTGTTGGTGCATATCATATGCGTCCTCCCAGGTAGTTGAGTGTGGACTATAATTGTCCCACTGGACCTTGATTTGATCGACTATTCGATGTTGTAGTTGTTTAATGTGATGGTCTAGAATGCGGATTGGCTCCGATGTGAGTGCAACCTCATCTGAGACCTGTAAGGAACTCATTTCAATCACATGTGTAGGATCACTAACATAATGTCTCAAATTAGATACATGAAAAACATCATGTATATGCCTCAAAGAATCAGGCAAGTTTAGTCAATAGGCCACGACCCCTTTTTTTTCCATAGCTTCGAAAGGTCCCACAAACCTTGGAGATATTTTATCACCCTTTTCAAACTTAATCGATCTCTTGTGTTGTGTCACCCTCAAGAAAATATGGTCGCCAACTTTATAATTATGGTCAACATAATGTGCATCGACATAAATATTTTGTCTATCTTGCACTTCTTTAATCCTTTGTCTTATCATTTACATTTGTTCTTCCATTTCCTTTATCACTTCTAGTCCTACAAAGACCCTATCCTCAAGTCGACCCCAAATCAATGGTGTCTAACACAGTCGCCTGTAAAGAAACTCAAATGGTGCCATCCTAATGGTACTTTGATAGTTTTTCTTGTACGCAAACTTTACCAATGGCAATAAATGTTCCCAATGCTTTAATTGGTGCATCATGTACATACAGAACATATCTTCCAAAATTTGGTTCATTCTTTCTGTCTTCCCATATGTCTGAGGGTGATATGTTGTACTAAAGTTTAGCTATGTCCCCAAGGCCTCTTGGAAATTGGTCCAATTATTTTTTATAAACAATGATCCTCTATTAGATATGATCCTTTTAGGCATGCCATGTAATCTCATAATCGCGTTGATAAAATCTCTAGCTATGTCTGGCACTTGATGTCATGCACACAGAAATAAAATGTTCACTCTTCATCAGAGTGTCAACTACCAAGAAAATCGAGTCGTGCCTCCTTTCCGTCAGCAGAAATCCAACAATAAATTCCATCGAAATGACCTCCCATTTCAATTATGGAACAACGTGTAAACCCGACGGATGTCTATTTTAATCCTTCACTTGCTGACATTCTAGACACCTCGCCATCTAGCTAACTATTTTCGTCTTCATTCCTTTCTATAAGAATAAGGACTTAAGGTATGCCCTCATCTTCATGACTCCTGGATGATCCATATACACTACTCTATGATCTTTTCTTAAGATAAAACTTCTCAATTCGTCATTACGCAACACGTAAATCTTTTCATTATACGTCATCAATCCATTATTTTCCACTACATGTCCATCAAACTTTGGCACAAACATGGTGTCTTGTCCGATATTTTTCTTAACCTCTTTATACCACTCATCGTTGAAATATATAGTTAGAATGTTTTCTTGAAGATTCATTTGAATAATTATCACCAAAAATATGTGTCGTCTCTGAATCAATGCATCTACCACTATGTTCATTGTGCCTTTTATGTAAGTATTCTCAAAATCATATTCGCTAAGCAATTTTGACCAATGCCTTTCTCGTGCGTTCAAGTCATTTTGCGTAAAAATGTGCTTCAAACGACAGTGGTTTGTTTTTAGTTCAAAATTTCATCCGATCAGGTAGTATCTCCAACTCTCAGGGCATACACAATGGAAAATAACTCCAAATCATGAGTCACATATTTCTCCTCATGCTTTCTTAATTTACTTGAGATGTAAGCCATCACTCGACCATCTTGTATCAAGACTCTGCCTAAGCCTTCCTTGGATGTGTTTGTGCATACAAATAAGTCCTCATCCATTTCAAGGAATTTTAGTATCTCTCCTATCATCAATATCTCCTTGAGCCTTCGAAATTCTTCCGCACATTTCTCGGTCCATACAAACTTCTTGTTTTTTTTTCTGCCATTTTGTGATCGGATTTTCTATTTTCAAAAAAACATTTCATGAACTGTCAGTAATATCCTGCTAATCTCATAAAGCTACATACTTATAGTACGTTCATCAACGCAAGCCATTCCATAATAGCCTCTACCTTCACTGGATCCACAATGATTCCTTCACTGGAGATAACATGCCCTAAGTAATGAATCATCGATTGATAAAAGAGCATTTCGACAGTTTTCTGTAAAATTTGTTTTCTCGTAAACATTGTAGTACCAAAATAAAATGTTCAACATGTTCATCCGTCGTCCGGGAATATATCAATATGTTGTCAATGAATACTTGAAAAAACTTTTCCAAGTATTTGCAGAACACCCCATTCATGAAGCTCATGAATACCCCTAGGGCATTTGTTAGTCCAAATGGTAAAACGGTAAACTTGTAACGTCCGAAAATCATCTTGAATGGGGTCTTAGGAATGTCTTCCTCCTTGATATGTAACTCATCATATCTTGATCTCAAGTCGATCTTTGAAAACACAGTCATTCCTTTCATTTGAAAAAATAAATCATCTATTCTTGGCAGTGGATATTGGTTCTTGATTGTTTCCTTGTTCAATTGACGATAGTCAATACATAGTATCCACGACCGATCCTTTTTTCTTATGAAAAGAACAACTGCACCCCAAGGTGACACACTTGGGCATATGAGTCCTAGGTCCAAAAACTCCTTTAGTTCACTTTCAACTCCTATAACTTAGGTGTCAACATCCGATAAGGCATTCTTGTTATCGGTTCAGTCCCAGGTTTAAAGTCGATGGTAAACTCCATCTATCTTTCGAGCGACAAACCTGGTAACTCTTTTGGGAACATAGCCACAAACTCTCACACTACCAGAAGGTTTTCTAATCCTTCCTCCATGCCCTTGTCGTTTAGCGCTAATCTTGAATATAGCTTGCATCCTTTGCGCATGCTCTTCTGTAGTTGTAGGGAAGAAATGAACCTTAAGGAAACTCCCTGGTTTCTTCCTACAATCACTCATATCTGTCCGTCGTCATCGGTCAAACTCAATCATTTCATATTACATTTGAGTATTGCACCATGCAATTCCAATAGGTCTATATCGATCACGACGTCATAAGATCCTAAGATTGTGACATAAAGGTTGGACTTAGTTATAAAATATCCCAAGCTAATGCACGACAACAAAAAACCCTTCCTGCAACCTTTTTTTGTGCACTCGAATCCATTTCCACGTACGTAAACTCGTCCTGCTTGATTTTGTTTACATTAATTCTTTCCAGCGCTGTACTAAAAATAAATCTCTCTATACCATAGGGATCTATCAAAATACTAAAATTTTGTTCAACGATGGTATTTGTCATCTAAATCACAGTGGATTGGTGCTCTTCTTGGTGGTTATTTAGCACTGCATGAATTCGGTGGGCCTTGTCCAAATATCCAACTATAGTGTGTATGGATGACCCGGTTACTCTCGCCGTCTCAACTGGACAATCTCACTAATAATCTGGCTCTCTAGAAGTCCAACATTCAGTCTTCGACCTAGTATTCCTGGTCCTTGAAGTAGAATTTTTCGACCTACCATCCTGAAAGCTTGGTATGTTCTATTGAACAGGCCTAAATTGTTGTTGTTGGGGATGACATTGTTGTTAGTGTTGTTTTTCTTTGTAGCAAGTTTGTTGTTGAGCAGTCAATCGTCGTAATGTTGCAAACATGGATCCTCCTGGCATGTCTCAATACCCTGATGGATGTGTAGCTAGAGTCTGATGTTTTTTTTCACCATATGTCTCTTTTCCCATTAGTCTCGCAGGAGTCCTGCCCTGACCCAGGTTGATAAGCTCATCCTGATCTATGATGCCCTTCTAGATGAGATTATGCAATAGTTGAGGCATTATGATCCTCACCTTCACACAAACGTTGTTGTTAAGGCTGAACACAAACTTTTTGAACTTGAGCTTCTTGGTGTTCATATGCAGATCATACCTAAGAAGCTCCATGAATTGAGCCTCATACTTGGGAACTATATGACCATCCTATCATAAGGCATTGAACTCATTGAGCTAGTTCTCAATGAATTCCTCTAAAAAATACCTCTCCTGGAACAACTCCTTGAATAATTCCCATGATACATTTTCGACCGCCATATTCAGTTGTGGTAGGATCCTCTTCCACCATAGAAGGGAAATCTGCTTCAACTAAAAGGACGCCATGCAGAATTTCCTATTGGAGGTGTAGTCGCGAAGTGAGAAGCACATCGTCATGTTCTCCAACCATGCCTCGGTGGATACATTGTCTGTGGAACCCATGACCATGGGAAACATGACCTTCTTGAGTTCTCTGTGAATACTACCACTTCTAGTTAGGGCACGTTGTGGACCCTCAGGGGGTATAGGAACCCTGGCCTCATCTCTATATAGTCAGCTAATAAAGGCCTATGACATGCTCTGAAAGGACCTCATCAAACCAACCACATCCCCCACTGGAATATTCTCCTATGCAATGACTTGTTCTTCTCATCAGAGGTTAGACCCCTCTAGCATGGATTCTACTGGAGGTGTCATACCTCCTCCCCTAGCATGACATATTCTACCTCCACAACATCCTCTAACCATGATTACCTACAGGGACACAATTCAATTTAATTAGTGATAGTTATTAATCAAGTGTTTAACAAAGTGGAAGGCATAATGATCCCAGGTCATGTGGTTGAACTCACTCTGATACCATATGTAACATCCCTTCATTACAAAAACAAACAATGATGTGTAAAAGGTAAGAATTTTTTTTTTGCATCAGAAAATTAAATCTTCATGAAATAATTAATAACATCACAAGTTATACATCATCATAAGTAAATAATGGCACCTCCAAGAATTAACATATTTAACAGTGACACAAATCAATGCATAAATGTAACGATCGACACAATTCAACACAACATGATCAATTGGAGAAAATACAATAAAGGATAAATCATGTCACTGAGTAATAACGAAATACCCGCCCAACCTATCCTACAAGGTTAGGACCTCTAGTACACATAAGCAACACTCAATCCCATGATTCATCTGATTTATTTTGACCACTTAAGGTCTTAAGGATAGAGATTTTTCTGAAGAACAAAGAGGTGTCTAAGTCCCATAATCAATCGCATATTATCATTATTCTAATGGCGCAAGAGAATATAGAAAACCAATCAATTATAGGTCAACATTTTTCCAAGGCTCAATAGTAATAAACATTAATTTGAATGGTCCAAGAGAATTTAGTAATCTAGTTATTAAATCAATCATACCTCAACAAAATTAATAATGCAATAGTAACTAATTTCTGAAACAACCAAACATCAGTATATTATTTAATGGTGTGTGAGTAATCTCATCCCTTACTTAATCATACATCAATGCTAAATTCAAGGCATGTGGAAATTCCATTACATAAACTAACTGACACAATCGCCACCTACAATACCTTCCAACAATTGGCCAATACCTTCCAACAATTGGCCGAATATAAAGACACATAACAATTGAATGACACAATATCACCTATTAAACCTTCGAGCACTAGTCCAACTACACTTTTCATATATCAACATCACCTTAAAATTTAATGATAACATAATAAAAATGGTTTCGCTTAACAAATAAATGGGTAAATGCATACACCATTCAGATAATATCTCCCATTGATCCGAGAGTGGAAAGTGATCCTAACTTCGGCCGCGTGGTCATCAAGGCCAATCTTCCCACTCACCAAAAATATACCATTACAAAATTTCACTCATTAAGCTAATTGTAATATTCTAAATTGTAATCTTGGACTATAATATTCTAAAATATTGTTACAAATACTCGTTTATAAAGATCACAACATAAAACATTGATATTAGCAAACAACAAATAGAACGTTAAAAATGGCGACCTAAATAATGCTATAACATTATAGAACACTATTGCTATAATGTTGACATGCATTCAAAATTTTCTTAAGAACTATAATATTTCCATGGGTGTCCCTTGCCTTCTACTGGCTAGGGAGAATGAAAATGCTAGAAACAATTGCGTTATATTATTGGAATGTATTGTACGTAAGAAGAAACATTAAAAGGTAAAAACAAACAATGATGTGTAAAAGGTAAGAATTTTTTTTTGCATCAGAAAATTAAATCTTCATGAAATAATTAATAACATCACAAGTTACACATCATCATAAGTAAATAATGGTACCTCCAAGAATTAACATATTTAATAGCGACACAAATCAATGCATAAGCGTAAGGATCGACGCAATTCAACACAACATGATCAATTGGAAAAAATACAATAAACGATAAATCACATTATTGAGTAATAACGAAATACCCGCCCAACCTATCCTACAAGATTAGGACCTCTAGTACACATAAGCAACGCTTAATCCCATGATTCATCTGATTTATTTTGACCACTTCAGGTCTTAGGGATGGAGATATTTTGACCACTTAAGAACAAGGAGGTGTCTAAGTCCCATAATCAATCACATCTCATCATTATTCTAATGACACAAGAAAATATAAAAAACCAATCAATTATAGGTCAACATTTTTCCGAGACTCAATAGTAATAAACATTAATTTGAATGGTCCAAGAGAATATAAATACTTAACCAATTATATGACAACAATATTTAATGACAAAAAAATAATCTAGTTATTAAATCAATCATACATCAACAAAGTTAATGGTGCAATAGTAACTAATTTCTTAAACATCCAAACATCTGTATATTATTATTATTTAATGGTGCGCGAGTAATCTCATCCCTTACTTAATCATACATCAACGTTAAATTCAAGGCATGTGGAAATTCCATTACATAAACTACGTCAAGTAACTAATACAGTTGCCACCTACAATACCTTCCGACAATTGGCCGAATATAAAGACACATAACAATTGAATGACACAATATCACCTATTAAACCTTCGAGCACTAGTCCAACTCCACTTTTCATATATCAACATCACCTTAAAATTGAATGACAACATAATAAAAATGGTTTCACTTAGCAAATAAAGGGGTAAATGCATACATCATTCAGATAATATCTCCCATTGGTCTGAGAGTGGAAAGTGATCCTAACTTCGGCCGCGTGGTCATCAAGGCCAATCTTCCCACTCACCAAAAATATACCATTACAAAATTTCACTTATTAAGCTGATTGTAATATTCTAAATTGTAATCTTGGACTATAATATTCTAAAATATTGTTACAAATACTCGTTTATAAAAATGACAACATAAAACGTTGATATTAACAAATAACAAATAGAACGTTAAAAACGGTGACCTAAATAATGTTATAACATTATAGAACACTATTGCAATAATGTTGACATTCATTCAAAATTTTCTTAAGAACTATAATATTTCCATGGGTGTCCCTTGCCTTCTACTGGCTAGGGAGAATGAAAATGCTAGAAACAATTGCGTTATATTATTTGAATGTATTGTACTTAAGAAGAAACATTAAATATTTCAAGTAATATATTGATGGAAAAATAGAAGGTAAGGATTAATTGTTGGACTTCTTAACCAACTTCACACTGATTATCGGAGCTCCCATCTAAGGTTGGAAATAAATTTGGCGTGGTTAAATGGTTTTAAAAGGAAAATTATGCACAGTAAGAAGAAATGTGAATAATCGTAACTTCAAGCATTCACGCGTTCAGTACCCATTGGAAGGAAGAAGAAAAACGCATTCCAATAAGTAGATATAAAGCATGGATAAATCTCTAGCAAAACGCCATTGGAGGAGGAAGAAAAACGAAGTCTAATAAGTAGATATAACGCATAGATAAATCTCTAGCCCTAGCCAAACGCCGATGGAGGAAGAAGAAAAACACAGTCCAAGAAGTAGATATAACGCAGAGATAAATATCTAGAAAAACGCCATTGGAAGAGGAAGAAAAATGCAGTCCAATAAATGGATATAATGCAGAGATACATCTCTGGAAAAACGCCGTTGGAGGAGGAAGAAAAACATTGTCCAATAAGTAGATAAAATGCAGAGATAAATCTCTGGCAAAACGCCATTGCAAGAAGAAGTAAAATGCGGAGGTTCAAGGGAAATATCGTCAGGATATTCATAAGTGTTGGGCGAATTTTTGATAAGGAAAAATGTAGAGGTTCAAAGGAAAATCTCGCCAGGATATTCATAATGGCTGGGAGAATTTTGCACCAGGAAAAACGCAGAGGTTTAAAGGGAAATCTTGCCAGGAGATTCATAATGGTTGGGTGAATTTTGCACAAGGAAAAACGTAGAGGTTCGAAGGGAAATATTTCCAAGAGATTCACATTAACAATGAAGTCCCAAAATTAACTATGGTGATTGGAATTATATTTACAAGGTAAGCAAAATATTGGAGCTGTCAGGACCAAAATAAAACAACACTATGATCGGAATCAATACGATACATTACAAGAAACTTCAATAAAAAATGCATTTGTAAATTCTTAAGCAGATCTTAAGCTAATAACAATTGTTGATTCCAGATATATGTACATGATCAATCCCTTTTTACATACTCAAGTTCCTCAGACACTGGAAAAATATTATTCTCTGAATATTTAAACCCAACCAACCAACCCAACCCAACCAACCCTAGGGGTACTTTTCTTCCCCCTTAGGCCCTCGAGCTGCAAAGGGGCCACACACACAACCATAAATCCTCTAACTCTAAGCTCGCCTTGCAATTTATAGCCACCACTCTCTCTCAAGATGGATATCTCAACTCTCACAAGTAAAACTAGTGAAAATTTCTACAGCATAACCTTACCCATAACCAATGATGATCCATTGCTCATCTCAGCCATTTGTTTTTTATAATTTTCCCATAACTCATCCCCATTTGCACAATTAATTCATTTTTTAATTAAAATAATTTAGAATTATCTCACCCTTACACTTGTCACCCTTTCCTAATTTGCACAATTAAGTCCACATTTTATTTTAATAAAATTCAATTTCTTTCACCCTTCCTAAAAGCGCTCCTAGTTATCCATTTATTTATTTTATTTCGAATTAATGATTGATGCCATTCTTAAACTGAGTTGAGTTAAAATAGGGATATTCTCCTTGTTAGACTAGTGTTAACTAGACTCTAGATTCCTTTCTATGGGTACCCATTCCTTTAGTTTTATTCCATTCTTACCTTAAATTCCAATTTGCTAATTTTTTGTACATATGTGTATTAAATCAATCTTTAGATTTATTTTGTTTACCTTGAATTCTTAAATTGATTTACTTCATCCCCTCATATTTAATTTATAAATTTAGTTTTTAGTCTTCTTACTAACATAGACTTAGGCTTAATTAAATTTTTAATTGCAAATGATTAGACTCTTATCGGGATTATGATTAATAAATTCATTCTTTAATTAATTAATTAATTAATTCAACAGTGCCCAAGATTTTACAAGGTTTAACATTCGATCCAAGTTTTCTAGGCCACCTAGATTCATTGACTCAAATTTTATTTACACAACATGCCCTTCAAGATGCACTTTGTGCTCCAAGGGTACCACTCACATTTGATTCTATTTTAATTACGCAATGCACCCTTCAAGACGCAATCCATGCTCCAATGGTATTACTAGCCTTTAATTTGTTTTGGTAGTTGTCTAACCCTTGGAGTCATCACTCTATTCGGGTGACCTTGTGAGAGACTAAGGGCTTCTAAGGAATAAGGACCATGCCTTATTGCGTTCCCCTTAGAAAACTCCATGAGCGACTATTACACTCTTCCCTCACAACATCGTGGACCTCTCGAACTAGGTAATCGTTAACCTACAATTTGAGCCACGACCGGAGTGCTATTAGGATGTCACAGGTGTAACGACCGCTCATTACGACTACAAGCGACGCAAGTGAGTGAAAAATTATTTTTGTTTTAAGAAGGAATGCAACAAGGACAATAGTTAAGAAACACAACTTGACGACAAACACAATGCACATAGATCATGTAACAGACAACAAAGACTTAGCACACTAGCACATCATGTAAATGGACGAAACATGCAATAAACAATAGACAGATAAAAATGACATCCCAACCCACACAAGCAAGAAAACGCCTATAAGATAAAGGACCACATCAAACTCCCGACATAATGGCTTCGACGACCCGCAACTAGAAACCTCCACGGTGCACAAAACCAAACGCATTAAGGCATTCCAAAACCAAGTACCAACATCAATTACAACGAACAAACACCCACATTGGGAAGCACAGACTCCGACCAGGTTAACATTCACATCGTTCCATCAGGGCACACAATGAGCCCCTCATCAAGAATCATGCCATCACAAGGCGATGGGTGTGACAATTACCAAGGCACAAAATAACGTATGTAGACCAATATCCCAAGAAAAATCCAACGCGCTAGGAGACCAAATTAGTGGACACGAAGAATATACCCACGTACCCAAGCAACAAGTCAACAAGACACAAGATGGCATCACTCAAATTAAATTGTGCAAGCTATTAAACGAATTCTTCAACAAACCATAAACCATTATCTATTAATCATGATGTCGAAGTGCGAAGGAGTGAACTAGTATAAATGTTACTATTATCATAAATGTGACCATCAATGTGAACTATTATATGCACTTAACAAAATCAAATACGCTTGTCAACAAATATACAATTTCAATTAAAATAAGTGAACTATTTAACATTAAAAAGTGATCTACACTGCTTATTAAATATTTGACATTGCTCTCTATATTATTGTTGTCTAAATTATTGGTTTCTAAATACGTGAAATTCTTGAGTTGATATGATATCACAGTGTAATTACAAGATATAGAATATAAGATTTGTAGTCTAAAATATTTATTGTCGATAAAATAATATATGAAAAGCGTAGTCATAATAGAAATGAATACAACACTTTCCTTCACATAATGCAATACTATAATTCACATGCAAGATGCTCACATTCATAAATTTACAGACCACGTGTAGATTCGTTGTCAATCTATACACTGCATCAATTATGATTTACATTATGATATACATTATAGTGTCAATCTATATACATTATAGTGTCAATCTATAAGGGGAAACTCATAAGGTGAAAATCATAATGTGAGTGCGGTGTGTAAATCATAAAGTGAATGCGTTGTGTAAATAACTCATAAGGTAAATAACTCAAAATGTGAATGCGATGTGTAAATCATAATGTGAATTTTTTGTGTAAATAACTCATAAGGTAAAAAACTCATGATGTAAATGCGAAGTGTAAATCTAGAAATCGTTGTAAATGATAAATTCGTTGTCCAATATGAAGATTATTGATGCATCTATTGCTAAATATTATTGATAAATAAATTAATAAATTAGTTGACATTTGCTGGGTAAATACAGGGTATTCCGCCCAGAAAGTCGTGGTGTAGATTATGTGTAAGTGTCAAGAAAGTCATGGCATGGAGGCTAGGTAATAAGCCAAGTAAAATGTAGAGTAATATGCTAACAAACAATATCGTTATCAAAATGCATAGTAGTAACACTATCCAAAAATTTAGAGTGTAAATGCCATCCAAAATACATAACAAAATCGCAGACTTATAAAAAACATAGACACATCAAAAATGTTGTCACACAATCATAAAACGTAGTGATGTTCTCACAAAAACGAATTGATAAACACTATTTGGGAAAAATGATTTAGGAAAAACTATTTCTTCGGAGATTAATCCTTCAAGGATTAATCATTCAAGGTTAAAAATTCAAACATAGAGTTAAATATTTCAAGGAAACACAGAGTTAATCATTCAAGGAAAAGCATAGGTAATCATTCCAAAGAAATCCAAAGATGATCAATCAAGAAAACATAGAGATATTCATTCACAAGGAGGGTGAAAGGATTAGAGATCAATCAGAAAAGAAAAACACATAGATGAGTAAGGGACAAATAATTGGTATAAGTTTATCCTTCACTTATTATCCATGCAAAATAAAGAAGGGCATTTAAATCTATAGGTATTTGAACACCAGTGTGATGACAGTCGATTCAGCTCCTGGCCGACTGCTTAGGCATGTACTAATAACTTAAGGGAGAAGGGACAGAAAGTAAAAAATCAATTTTTCTTTGAATTCATTAATAAAAACAATGGAAATAAATCATTGCAATCAGAGGTTGGGTTTTCCATGGGAAATCAATTCATAATATTGCAAGCATGTGGATTACCATACCGTAGGAAAATAGGTGCAAGAAATCTCATGGCAATGGAATATTCAACAAAGCACAGAAAAATAACATGTGTAAATTAAATTTCATTGCAGGCAACAACTTTAACAAGCGTACCTTAGCCAAACGTGAAAGCTCCGAAGTTGTTTTCCCATGCGTGCTCCATCCAGCTCCCACTTGCCAACCGATGCGACCTCACTGGTACCTCCCAACCAATGCTAGGGGTACTCTTATTGCCCATGATCCCCCTGAGCCGCAAAGGGGCCACACACACAATAACAGAGAACTGCTAGCACCCAGATCTCCTCACAAGCTCGAGCTACCACTCGTTACCTGAGTTGGGTATCCCAACTCCCACAAGAGAAAGTTTAGTCAACTAAAATTTCAGCAGCGTAACATTACGTAAAACGATGAGATGCATACTCCTCCTCGTCCATCCTTTTTATAGAGGTTTCAAGTAATTAGTTTCCCAAATTGTTATTAAATTCCTTTTTCAGTTACTTAATTTCAAAAAACCTCCCCCGTACACATGTCACCCATCCTCTATTTGCACCAGCAAATCAATTTTATTAATTAATTAAATATTCCTATTTCCCTCACCCACCTAAAATCATTCCTAAAAACACTCCTTGGTGTCCCAATATTCCCTTACAAATCTTAAATGACTTACGCCTTACTTAATTCCTAGTTGAGTTCATAAATAGCAAGTTCCCAAGGAAAGATTCCTAACTACGTTAGACATTCAGCTTTTTCTTTATGTTTCCCCCTTTTTTTATGTTTCCCCTTTTTCCTTAAGTTTCCTATTTCTTTTAAGTTTCTCTCTTTTTCCTTGTTAACTAAAAATGAATTTAGCAAGTGTAGAAAAGAAACAACCATTTATCCCTTTTCCTCTTTAATTAAAATTAAATTAGAACATGTAGATAAAACAACTATTTCCCTTTTTAAAATTTTAATCTCGACTATAATTTTGACTTTAATAAATTAATTTGAATTTCTTCACCCCCTTCTTGTTACATATTTATTTATTATTATTATTATTATTACCACCTGGCCTTCTTAGACCTAGGTTTTAATTTCTCTAGGCTGGATGACATTTTTATTAGGGAAAATTGTTTTTAAATCTTACTTATCACATATTTCGTTTTAAGGCCTGTTATCCCCGATTTCTAGGGATAACTAGGAGATCATGTCTCGAGGCCCATAGGTCCTAGACATGGATTACCAAGAGAAGGATTTACTTGAGCATGGCAATGGAGGGCCCATCATTTTCTTCTTTCGTCAGATTCATCTTGTCTGCAACGACAACATCCATCACCATTGACTTGGTCTTGTATCGTAGAAGGCTCTTGCTCCATGAGGTAATTGGTCCAGGTATCATGGTATGTATCACTTTTGATCATTATAACCTTTGGATATATGCATCTGACTCCTTTTATCTCTAATGACTACTTGGATCTTACATTAACCCACTTGACCATGATTGGGGGGATTGACAGGGTGTCCTAGCAAGCATGTACCCATGGGTTTTGGTTTTCCACCGAGGGGATTTATGAAGAGCCATCATCCGCTCCCATAATACCACCACTTTTCCATCATATCTTCCACTCATTTGTCCCATTCCGCTTGTCTAGGCATTAGGATGATCTGTTTGTGGGGTTTCACCTTATCTCGTGGAAAGAAGGGGCTAAAGGCCCGGAAGGTAAAAGCAGCTGGTAAAAGATAAAATCCTAGAAATAAAACCTCGAGATGCTTCACCCAGGGATCATCGAGAAGTAAATAAAAGGCCTCTTAACAAAGAATAAGAGGGACCCAAAAAAATAACAAACAAGACCTAGTCAAGAGGATAGGGGGTCTCATCATGAGCCAGCCTATTATGTTCATGGGTACCTAACAGCCTGACATTGCCACCATATGGTTACCACGCCAAGGTAGTGACATTTGGTTGCATGGCCAAGGGAAAGGGGGTCTCATCACGAGCCAACCTTATCATCTCTATGAAAATACTTGTGGGTAACACTGTCAGCTCTGATCACCACACCAAGGTAGTGTCCTCTGGTTATCCCTTGAGTAAAATAAAAAAAGAATAAGAAAAAGAAAATAAAGAAAAGAATAAAGGAAAGAAAGGGCTTGGAAAAAATTGCATCCATGACAGGTACAGCTCGCCTTCTACAAAGGCACCCACAGGTGATATCATGCATCCCTGGCTCTCACTCTACTTGTATGTCTGGACATCCCTTAGCCACATCACCTCATTTACATTGCTTGGATGAAACCCCTTGGAAACTTTCCTTTCCTTATGGATACTAGTCTAATAGGGTGTCTTGTCCTTTTTCTCAAACTTGTATTCTAGGTTTTTGTAATGCCTTTTAGCTATTTAATGATATATCAGGGTTTTTATGCATATGTTTAATAATATTAATGATGAAATGTGATTAAGATTGATATGATCCCAGTGACTAATGAGCCCATGGAGGGCGTAGTTTTTGATGTGCAGGACTATGCCCAACGGACAGGTACCATTTGGACCAGTACACATTGGGAGATGATTAGTTCGTACCTCCATGGGGCTAAAGAGCCCATCAAATGGTTGTTTAGACCCCGTCAGAGGGGCAGAGACAAGATAGTGTTTGATCGAGGTCTTGCACCAGAGAAGAAGAGGATATTTCACCAGAGGCACTTTGGCAGAGCCTGACCTAGGGTGAATGACCCCTTTTCAGTGGAACGTTGGCCTTGGAAGGCTTAGAGTGTCCCCATCCTTACCATGACGTTATGAAGCTCATTCTTGGAGGCAGACTGGGTAGCAGTGGCATGTGTGGCATGTTGGAGAGGCCCCTAGGTGGTGAACATTTTGCTCCTGAATGCCTCATCTTCCCTAAAAGGGGATAGCGCCTCCGTTGAAAGGGATTTTACCTTTATTACAGCTCAATTAGGGTTTTAATTTCACATTTTAGTGTAAAAACAGTATGATTTTGGTTTAAAGCCTTGTCGACTAATTTTTTATGACCTAAAATTAATTAGAGGTTATTGATACAATATATATTGAGGATTTTTATCCTCATTTTAGCATAACATCACTCACTCTCCTAGTGAGGTTTGATTTTTGCTCCCTATTAGGGTTACTGGCTATTTTGAGGAAGGCGCACTTGTTTGGAGAGGAGATTTTTGGCAATTTTTGGTGTTTTTCTTGAAGGAAGGTTTACAACTAGGGTTTCCATGTTATTTTCTTGATGATTTGTCAGTATTTTTTTGCAAAAAATATTGATTGAATGGTTGTAGTTTAATTTCTTGCATCTATTTATAAATATTGTTGAATCAAAACCCTAGGGGACAAACACACAAGTAGGTCGTTGTCTCATGTCCCCTGATAGAAAAATCGTTTAGCCATTGAAGAAGAAGAAGAGAGCCTAGCCATTTCTACACTCTTTATTTCTTCTTCCCTTAAGCTAGCCATACCTTTAAACTTCAAGAGGAATAGGACGTCCTAGCCCTAGGTTATCTACACCTAGGTCTGTTTTTCTTTTAGGGTTTGATGAAAGAGCCTTGCCTTTGCAACAGTCTCCCTCTTTAAACTCTTTTGTCTTGATTTTACTTGTCTTTGAGCTAGCTATTTGTCGAGAAGGAGGAGAGAGAAGAAGGCCTTGCTTAAGAAACACTAGAGTGAGCCTCTCTCCCCTAGGGTTCTGTCTTTAAGGCCCAGCTATTTCTGCACCTTGAAACCTTTCCCTCTTGTCATTTGAATCTCATTTTCTTCAACTTGTGTGTCCTTCACCTTTTGACTCCATAACCCTAGGCACTGATCTTTAGCCTCCAACATTGAAGTGAAAGTGATTAAAACAACTCCCAAACTCTTATAAATTGAAACCCTAACTAACTATTAACCCAGAAAAAGATGACGTGACACTTGGTTATTTCATCTTGACGCAACATTTTTTATACATTAAGAAATTGGATGGTGTTTTAAGCATTTAGTAAATGAGGGATTGATTGGATACATTGATTTCTATAACATCTTCATATTTATTGGTGAAGTAACATTATTTCATTGCTATAATAACAAACATTGACCTCATCAATATTTATTGTCACAATTGCTTATACATTGATATCAGATAGTCTATTGAAGTACTATCCCATTGAATCATAGCTTGCATATATATATTGGTTTACTTTTTTCCGGGCAGGTTTTCTTCTTTCGGCCTACACTTCATTATTGGTTGTTTAGCCAGACTGTTTGTTTTGGTGGTGAGATGTGAAGGGGGAACTTTAATTTGACCTTTAAAACTTTGCCTCTTCAAAACTCCAGGTTATTGGGGTCGTCTCCCTTGGGCCTAACCTCCCTAAAGAGAAATAGCCTCCCTATCGTGGTGACATTGGGTGGGATAGGTTCCTATTACTCCAATTTGGCCTTCTACTTCGTAGCTACTTGACCTAGCTACAAACTGTGCGATAACATTTTGGCTCCGTTGCCCGGGAACATTGAGTCAATTCTCCTCAAACGACAAATATTTTTGGTAAGCCTTGCCTCAGAGACTATTTTCAATCTTACCTGGAGAATCCACTAGGGTGTTTTCCCTATTCCTTTGATAGTTTTAGGAAAATTATCTAGCGACTCCACTAATATTTATCAGGGTGCCACATTACTTTCTGTGATATTTCCAAGTTATGGGATTATGGCACACTGAGAACAAATGTATTATTAATTTCAGAAGTTTTCAAGGATACCCAAATTACTTTGATACAAAATGGCTAAACAACTCTCCGATGTTTTTGTGCCTCCCAACTCCTCACATCGTAAATTTTTTGGAGTATTTGAGCGAGATAAAGTTAGGAGGAGAGGATGCTCTTATAAAATTGTTCTTACTCACTTTTCCATCCTACTTAAAAGATCATTTTAAGAGTTATTGCAAGGACATGGGTATATCATATTTCCTACACCTCATCAATAGGTTTATAGACCTTACTAAGCCGCATTTCCAAACGTATGAATATGTCCTTCAAAACCTCATGGTAGCCTTAGATGACAAAGGATTCACCACTGAGATTGTAGAAGATCTCAGGAAGGCATATCATGATCAATACCAAGAATCCTCTGATATAAAGGATGAGGTTTATGAAGACCATTATCAACCCCTTAAAGAGGAGCAAGACCTCTCCCATAATCCAAGAGAATGTAGTGAAAATGTAACTAGAAAGGCAGATTATGAGGATGAAGCACCAGTAACCGCTCCTCCATCCAACAAAGATCTCCAAGATCCTATTCCATATACACAAGATGAAGAGAATGAGGTAAGTCATTTTCCTTTCCAGTTTTTTGAAGATACCTTGTTCTATGAATCAAAGAGTGAAGAGGAAATGGAACCCTTGGACAAGCTTGATCCTCTTTGTCGCAATACTGAAGATGTGGAGGCAGATCTTCCACTTGATGAAGTTATCTGAACACTTGAAACTCCTGCACAGGAAGGATTAAACAAGGTGAGTTATTTCAAAACTTTCAATTATTATTTATTTTATGATGTAGAGAGAAAATAAGTATCGAATGTTTTAATCCCTTCATGTTATGATGAAGATAATGACTTTGTTTATAATTTTGATGAATTCATACATGTCGGGAAACGTGGATGGGATATGATTAGATATGATAACAATCCCATGTACGACATTGATGGTCCTTTCCAAAGGTTGCCTTTTCATTTATCACATGAAGTTACTAATAATTTTGACATCTGGCAACAAGAAACTGACCTTATTAAGACACCTAAGGATGACCTAATTCTATGCTCTTCGATTAATTTTCGGTCGTACATTGAGGACTTTGATGACTATCCATCTGAGCACTTAGATTATCCTATGAAGAAATTTATCAACCAACATTATGCTTGGATATTGATGAAAATGAGGACGTTACTTCCTTGAAGCAGGATGCTTGTGATAATATTTTCCACCCCCCTTTGATCACTTTACCTCGCTATGTCACTGAAGGTGTGGTTTGGAAACATGTCCCTTATCCTGAGTCTCCTGTAAGGTAAAACCTCATTCTGGATTTTAGGGGAAATTTGAGTGCCTCAAGAAGAAGCCTATTATCATATTTTTCCAACCTCCTCTTTAGGAATGGTCAGTCATCCTTTCAGTTTTTTATAACCCCTCCTCAGGCCTCAAGTTGTGAAGATGTCCAAGGTAGCCAACATTCAAATTCCTCGAGTCAGTCTCCTAAACCTTGGACGTTTCACAATATATTCTTGAGATGGATTGAGCACCCTCCTAAGAGTATGCATTAGGATCATTTTGTCCCTCCCACCTGCCTCCATGAGTTAGACTTTGTGATTCTCAATGATCTGATACATGTTCTAACCCATGTTATTTTTTTGCTTGACTTATCACTATTTTGGTTTATGATGAAGCACAAAGGCAGGTACCATGGGACGTTGATGGATTGGCTTCACTGGTTGTTTGACTACACCAACATCTAGCCAACAGGTAAGTACTTCACTTTATATTCTCATTTATGATTGCTTTATTTATGTATCTATATGTATGCTAGGGTGGAATTACCGCCCCATTTTTGTTGCTGATGCCCCTATCGAGTTGAGAAAGTCTGCAGGTTATGCTAGAGATGTTGAGGTTCTCATGTGCTCTATGGTGAGCACATGTCCTCGAGTTGGAGCCAGATGTTCTCCCCAATTTCTATGGATAACTAGGAGATCATGTCTCGAGGCCCACAGGTCCTAGACATGGAGTACCGAGAGCAGGATTTACCTAAGCATGGCCCTGGAGGGCCCATCCTTTTCTTCTTTCGTCAGATTCATCTTGTCAACAACGACAACATCCATCACCATCGGCTTGGTCTTGTATCAGAGAAGGCTCTTTCTCCATGAGGTAATTAGTCCAGGTATCATGGTATGTGTCACTTTGATCACTATAACCTTTGGATATATGCATCTGACTCCTTTTATCTATGATGACTGCTTGGATCTTACATTAACCCACTTGACCATGATTGGTGGGATTGACAAGGTGTCCTAGCAAGCCTGTACCCATGGGTTTTTGTTTGCCACCAAGTGGATTTCTGAAGAGCCATCATCCACTCCCATCATACCACCACTTTTGCATCTTATCTCCCACTCATCTGTCCCATTCCCCTTGTCCGGGCATTAGGATGATCTATTTGTGGGGTTGCACCTTATCTCATGGGAAGAAGGGGTTAAAGGCCCAAAAGGTAAAAGTAGTTGGTAAAAGATAAAATCCTAGAAATAAAACCTCGAGATGCTTCGCCTAGGGATCCCCGAGAAGGTAATAAAAGGCCTCTCAGCAAAAAATAAGAGGGACCCGAAAAAATAACAAAGAAGACCTAGTCAAGAGGATAGGGGGTCTCATCATGAGCCAACCTATTATGTTCATGGGTACCTGACAACATTACACTGCCACCATCTGGTTACCATGACAGGGCAGTGACCTTTGGTTGCATGGCCAAGGGAAAGGGGGTCTCATCACGAGCCAGCCTTATCATCTATGTGAAAATACTTGTGGGTAACACTGTGAGCCCTGGTCACCATGCCAAGGAAGTCTCCTCTAGTTATCCCTTGAATAAAAATAAAAAAGAAAAAGAAAAGAATAAAGGCAAGAAAGAGCTTGGAAAAAATTGCATCCATGACGGGTACAACTCGCCTTCTACAAAGTCACCCACAGGTAATATCATGCATCCCTGGCTCTCACTCTACCCATATGTTTGGACATCCCTTAGCCACATCACCTCATTTACATGAATTTGATGAAACCCCTTGGAAACTTTCCTTTCCTTATGGATACTAGCCCAATATGGTGTCTTGTCCTTTTTCCCAAACTTGTATTGTAGGTTTTTGTAATGTCTTTGAGCTATTGAATTATATATCAGGTTTTTTATGCATATGTTTGATAATATTAATGTTGAAATGTGATTAACATTGCTATGATCTCTGTGACTAATGAGCCCATGGAGGGCGTAGTTTTTGATGTGCAGGACCATGCCCGACAGACAGGTACCATTTGGACCGGTACACATGGGGAGATGATTAGTTCGGACCTCCATGGGGCTGAAGAGACCATCATATGGTTGTTGAGACCCTGCCAAAGGGGTAGAGACAGGACAGTGTTTGACCTATGTCTTGCACCAGAGAAGAAGAGGACATTTCACTAGAGGCATTTTGGCAGAGCCTGGCCTAGGGGGAATGACCCCTTTTCAGTGGAACGTTGACCTTGGAAGGCTCAGAGGATCCCCATCCTTACCATGATGTCATCCATCTCATTCTTGGAGGCAGACTGGGCAATAATGGCATGTGTGGCTTGTTGGAGAGGCCCCTAGGGGGTCAATGTTTTGCACCTGGATGGCTCATCTGCCCTAAAAGGGGCTAGCGCCTCCCTTGAAGGGGGTTTTACCTTTATTACACTTTAGTTAGGGTTTTAATTTGACATTTTAGTGTAAAAACAATATGATATTGGTTTAAATCCTTGTCGGCTAATTTTTTATGACCAAAAATTAATTAAAGGTCATTGATATAGTATATATTGAGGAGTTTTATCCTCATTTTGACATAACATCACTGACTCTCCTAGCGAGGTATGATTTTTGTGCCCTATTAGGGTTATTGGCTATTTTGAGGAAGGCACACTTGTTTGGAGAGGATATTTTTGGCAATTTGTGGTTTTTTTCTTGAAGGAAGATTTACAACTAGGGTTTGCATGCTATTTTCTTGATGATTTGTAAGTATTTTTTTGCAAAAATTCTTGATTGAATGGTTGTAGTTTAATTTCTTGCATCTATTTATAAATATTGTTCAAACAAAACCCTTGGGGACAAACACACAAGTAGTTCATTGTCTCATGTCCCCTCATAGAAAAACCTTTTAGCCGTTGAGGAAGAAGAAGAGAGCCTAGCCATTGCTACACTCTTTCTTTCTTCTTCCCTTAAGCTAGTCGTACCTTTAAAATTCAAGAGGAAGAGGATGTCCTAGGCCTAGGCTATCTACACCTAGGGTCGTTTTTCTTTTAGGGTTTGGTGAAAGAGCCTTGCCTTTGCAACACTCTCCCTCTTTAAACTCTCTTGTCTTGATTTTACTTGTCTTTGAGCTAGCTGTTTGTTGGGAAAGAGGAAAGAGCACGAGGCCTTGCTTAAGAAACACCGGAGTGAGCCTCTCTCCCCTAGGGTTCTGTCTTTAAGGCCCTGCTATTTCAGGACCTTCAAACATTTCCCTCTTGTCCTTTGAATCTCATCCCCTTCAACTTATGTGTCCTTCACCTTTTGATTCCATAACCCTAGGCATTGATCTTTAGCCTGCAACATTGAAGTGAAAATGATTAAAGCAACTCTCAAACTCTTATAAATTGAAACCCTAACTAACTATTAACCTTGAAAAAGATGACGTCACACTTGGTTATATCATCTTGACGCAACATTTTTTATACATTAAGCAATTGGATGGTGTTTTAAGCATTTATTGAATGAGGGATTGATTAGATACATTGATTGCTATAACATCTTGAAATTTATTGGTAAAGTAACATTATTTCATTGCTATATTAACAAACATTGACTTTGTCAATATTTATTATCACAATTGCTTATACATTAATATTAGATAGTCTATTGAAGTACTAACCCATTGAATCATATCTTGCACATATATATTGGTTTTCTTTGTTCCGGGCAGGTGTTCTTCTTTGGGCCTACACTTCATTATTGGTTGTTTAGTCAGACTATCTGTTTTGGTGGTGAGCTGTGAAGGGGGAACTTTGCTTTGACCTTTAAATCTTTGCCTCTTCAAAACTCTAGGTTACCAGGGACATCTCCCCTGGGTCTAACTCCCTAAAGAGAACGAACCTCCCCATCGTGGTGACTTTGGGTGGGATAGGTTCTTGTTACACCATTTTGGCCTTCTACTTCATAGCTACTTAACCTAGCTACAAATTGTGTGATAACAATGCCGACTAGTTTTATTCACGTACCAGTTAAAATCGCGACTTGCCCTTCAGGATGCACCACGTGCTCCAACGATTCCACTCGCCTCTTTCTATTTTTCTTACATGGCGTGCCTTTCAGGATGCACTACATGCTCCAAGGGTGCCACTCGCCTTTTGACCGACTTTGGTAGACGTCAAACCCCTGGAGTCAATACTCTGCCAGGTGATCTTGTGGGAGACTAAGGGCCTCTAAGGAATAAGGTTGATAACTTGTTGCGCTACCCTTATAATCATCATGGGTGACTGTAACAGTCTTCCCTGACAACATCCTGGGTCTTCTCTAACTAGGTAATCGTTAACCTATAGTTCAAGCCATGGTGGGATTTCTAGTAGGTTGTGGTAGGGCTACTACCACACCTCTCCCTCAAAGTATCTGGTTGTCATGCATGACCCCTCTCCTCCACATGTGAGTTTGGTTGGCAAGATATCATCAACCTACATCCATCGTTGAATCATGTTAGCAATAATAATCAATCATCATAACTTAATCATATGTGGATATGTCACATCAACAACATTCATACCCAACAATCCACTCCTTGACTCGATCCAAAGTCCAAGGGGTATCATCGATGCCTCTGCATTTTCAATGTCCAAATTCCTGTACAGTCAGGAGAACCCAGTCAATAGCACATGTCTACGTAAATACAAAAAAATAACATATCATCAAATCCATCATATCTCATAATCATAATCGAAATAACAAATAGTATAATAACCCGGATCACTTGTAAGCAAGTGTCCCTAAAGAAAAAGTTCACTCAGTGCATGCAAGACCAGGATGTTACAACCCCCTCTTTGTCTTAACGTCGTCTTGAAGTTTCACATTATATAAGTGCTGAAATAAAGTGTATCACAGTATCATAAGTCTACCTATCAAATAAAAATGGAAACTATTGACGCATAGACCTTGACCTATAACCTGCACCACTGGACCTTGACCTGATCTTTTGCTCCTCTTTTCTCCCTTTCTACAACACAATTGGCCAAAGGTGGGTCCACTCGTCTCCTTGGTACCATTGTGTTGACTCTCTACTACACACAGAGTACAACTTTGAGTTATTTTTCTCCTTTCTTTTTCCGGTTGTCTGCAAGAAAAACTTCTTCTCTGATACCACTTGATGCAGACCCCCTTCCCTCTTAAGGGATGTGTGACTTCCTGGTCTTGGATCGATCAATATACTGAGTCTGGTTGACTCTTTGGTTCTCTGCTAGACCCCAAACCCACTTACATAGGTCATTTCTCCAAATGCACAGGCTATTTGAGAAACGTGGCTTCTCTCCCAAGCGTTGTTCGAACCTTAATGCCAAGTGGGTGGTATATCATCTCTGCTAAGCCCTTTATCCCTTGTGACCACTGGTGGTGACCACACGTTCGACTAAAAAGCGTGTCGTGATTTTACGTTTCATGACCCTCTAAGCATTGCTACCTCCATTCACCCGATAGTCAAAATCGTGATGGCCCTTGATCTACGATCAAGATCTTTCCTTAATCAACAACTACAATCAAATTGACGTTTCACATTTTGCCTCTTTAGAATCTCCTTGCCTTTGTTCTCCTGATAGCCGAAATCGCGATGACCCGAGATCTACGACTTAGATCCTCCCTTGTTCAACGGTTGCGATCAAATCGACGTTTTGCACTTCACGACTTTGGACTCTCCTTGCCTCTGTTCTCTCGATATATGAAATCCCTATGGAACTAGATCAACGGTCCAAGTCTCTCCTCAGATTTGACGATCATGATGATTTCGAGACTTCGCATTTCACAAAGTCAAAAGACTTCTCAACTTTGATCCTCCAATCCCTGAAGTGCCAATATTCCACCCTGGATAAACAATGGTCCAGACCTCTCCTGGATCCAATGAGTTAGATCAAGTCATGGATTCGAGCTTCACAAATTCTTAGCATTCCTCCCTTTGACTTCTCCACAATGCGAGTCAGCGAAACATTGATCGTTCACCACGTGTCCCTCCTGATAGACGGTTCTGATTCTCTAGCATTGAGATCGAATGACTGAGGTATTTTCCCCCTTCCACTTACATTATCTTCAGAGTTAGAAGATCTTTTGGGTGTTCAAAGGTTTCGAACCTTTGCTCGTTCAACGATCCGGTTCTTGGATCCTTTAGCACTTATACAAAGTATTATTCCTCCTGAGCTTTGTCTTCTGAAGACTTTGACTTCCCATGCACACCTTGCGTTTTAGGGATTCGAACTCAGATTCTGAAGTATTTATCGAAGAGAAATTCCTCTCGCCTTCCTGGTGTTCTCCTTTCCTGACTCTTTGACGCTTAGTCGAATCTCGGATCTATACACTCATTGCACTAGATCTTCATGCAAGGTTAGGGTTCTTGCATATGATTGTGCACTCCTTGCACCAGAGTCTTTGCACTCCTTTTAAAGGAAAAGTTTCATGTTATCTCTTCTGAGCTTCGGAATCAAAACAAACTCTGTCAATGAATTCCTTGTGTTCTGTGTGCACACTTGCACTACTTTGACATAAGAGAAACAATTAAAACTTATCCTAACATTCACAATTCCATCCACTCATAACAAAATGCATTTATTCATTCATGAGAACACAATAACAGAGAATTGCAAGCAATGTCCACACTATGCATTGGGTCAATTTTCCTATGTTATAGTGAAAATGGTTACAACTGTAAATGAACAACAAAAACTACTAAAATATTCTCCTAACTTTTGTTCTAGCCAACTACCGACTAGCCTCAATCGGGTGTACAAAATCTTTATTTATCACAGAGGGCTCTTAGGTTTTTTTCATGGCTACTTGTCTATAGTATAACTTAACCTAATGACTATCTGGACCAGTCACATTCCAGAGCCGTAGTGGATTCTCCCATTTCACGCGTGATTTCAAGCATGCCCCAAAGATTATTTCCGGTGCTGAGTTAAGGTGGACTTCAAAATATTTGTTGTGCCTACCAGCGTTGAGCTCCCGTACAGATTCTATGACATTGATAAGTCTTTCTCCACGCGATTGCCAACGATGCTCCTGCATCAAAATCCATCTAACAAAATACATGGGTCATCACTGTAACCACTAGTTCTCTAGGAATCATTTCCAGCTACATGGTTCATC
This sequence comes from Picea glauca, assembly GCA_000966675.3. Lineage (NCBI taxonomy): Eukaryota > Viridiplantae > Streptophyta > Pinopsida > Pinales > Pinaceae > Picea > Picea glauca. Next base: position 61,177 of record JZKD02S1621445.1, on the reverse strand, counting down.
CAACCATTCTTCCTCATACCTCCCCCTTCTTCACATCATCATCAACCTGATTTTTTTTGGCTTACCCATAACCATGCTCTGGGTTTTCTCGGATTACCCTCACCCACGCACCATCTTTCCTGGGATTACTTGTCACCATGCTCTTGGTTTTCTCGGATTACCCTCAACCATGCACCCAATTTTTTGGGATTACCTATAACCATGCTCTCTCAAGTGATTTTAACCACACTCCATTCTTTACATAGTGATTTTTAGATCACCACAAACTTTTCACATTAGATGGTATACAATGGCTCATGTACATAGTATTCTCTAGGACCATTACATCAAAATATCATAGGCTTGCTTGAAATTACATATATGACTCAACTTAAAATAACTTAAATGACATAACTATGCACACCTTCAAACAAAAAACAAAAGTATCACAACTCAATCTTACTTTTGTTTCAAATTGAAGAGTGTATGAGTCCGGCACTTACACCTCACTTCGCTATAACACCTCCATGTCTCGGCATTGCAGCAAACCCCTAGCAGATCATTACTTTTCCTTCTTCAACAAATCTATAGCTTCATTCAGATTTCTCCAAGTAGTATCTCCTTGCAGCGATCTGTTTTTCTTCAGCAAACTGTTTGCACATGGGCTTCTCTTCCTCTTTCGCTACAATAAGCAGCATCATATGCCTTTTTCAACTCTGACATTCCTCTTCTGCTGAAAATGTTTACTGCAGCAGTGACCAGGTATAAGTAGGAGGGATAAACTGCAAACCATGCTAAACTAGACACTAATATTTCATCTTAACTAGCTCAGCTCAGTCGAACATGATCAACCAGTCATAGAACGGGCAGATTTATCTTTTACGGATGTTGCAGCGCATTGTCAGAGCAGCAGGAGCAGCAGGAACTTCGCGGGAGTTGGCCTTTCCATCTGCACTGAAAAGAAATTACAAGCATCCCGCCAATTGGCGTTGGACTGCACTGCATACATAACTGCGTCAACAATCCGACAACAATCGTTAAGATCACGGGAAGCAAAGTATGGGACGCATGGAGCCATAGTTTGTTCACAATTTGCGAAGGTGATTCCTTCTTAACGAATCACCTTCTGTTCTCATGGCCATTGCAGTCATCACTGTTGCGAAGGTGATTCCTTCTTCACCTTTTGTTCTGGTAGCCCTTGCAGTCATCACTGTTGCGAAGGTGAATCCTTCTTCACCTTCTGTTCTCGTGGAAACCCCCTTACCTATTACCGATTACCCTGCTAGCTCGATCGTCCATTTACAACTTTGATAGTTGACAACACCCGCACACACCGATTGCCAACAATCATGTATATGTCAAACCCACAAAAGGTGTGCACGCGCATGTCCACAAATCTGTGCAAACACACAGCCACACAGAAACATCCAGCAGTGACTCATGCTCTACGGAATTGTCCTGAACGGTATCTCTTTGCAGATTTGCTCCAGGAAAATGGAAACAACTGCTCTCTCTTAAGGGCACAACGATTAATTCAAGTTCAGCGAAGCATATCGAGCCCTCCCGTGCAACATAGGACTCCCAACACCCTTTTTCGGGCTTCCTCTGCTCTAATGCAATCGAGAGAACGATGATGTGTTAACCACAGTTGCCACGGCTCTTCCTTGCAAGATGTCATTGCCTTACATTCGTGTATATTTCAACATCTCCCTTACATTCGTGTATATTTCAGCATCTCAGCTGGCGGTTCTCTTCCGTCAAGATGGACAAACAACCAATAATTACAATATTGCAAACACATCATAGCACCAATCCTCTACTCTCACCATGTTCCTGAGCATTCCGGAGTCACGCCCAGCCCTGAGGCTATGATACGAGGATAAAATGGAACAGCAGAATGATAATCCATAAATATTAAATTACATAGTAAATATAAATACATTGGACTCTATTATACAGAGTGCACGGGTTTTTATCAGTTCTAACTTATTTCAAAATAACGGAAGAGGTTGAGAGAATATCTCAACCACATATCAAATTAGGATTTCATAAATCCAACTTTCTAACAACCTCTTAAGAATAAGATCACACAACTTATGTAAAAATTAACTTTACTTTTCAATACATTAGCAAGCATATTAGATAAGTAGGAATTATATATTCCAATTATTGTAAAGCCAATTAAAATTACAAAGAAAAAACTAAAGTTGAGCCTTCAATGGCAAAGAGAAGACTAAAGTTAAGTCTTCAATGGAAAAGTACTGCCACAAAAATCAACAAGAAGCAAAGGAAAATTGCAGTAAAAAAAAAACCTGGTTCAATAAGTGTTAAATTTTTTTATTAAGAAAAACTAAAATTTTAAAATTAAAAAAGTGTTCGGGAAAAAAAAAACTTTTTTTAAGGGTCCTTTATGCAAATGTTTCATTGGTCAATAGTGAAGAAAGTATTAAGGACGCCTTAATATAAGAGTTTATGCCCAAATTTCGACGCCTGCTCCCATCACCTCTCGGCGAGAGTAAGCCCATTCTTAGGGCACGCCAGAGACTTGACACTAAAGCTCAAATTTTGCCAAAATAGAAGCGCAAAAAAAATGCGGAAGATAATTTAAATCGAAAAGGGGGAGTGCAGAACCATGGCATCCGGCAACAATCTACGGAAAATGCAAGGGTTCGTGTTAACAAGCAAAAATTATGAATTTTTGTCTATCAGAATGATAGAATGAAGACATTTCTGCAAGTCCAGTCCGTCCAGTCGAGGAATGCTGGGAAACTATGGGCAGTGGCTTCACGGAACATGATCAAGCTAATTTAACAACAATGAACAATAATCAAAGGAATGCTCTTCAGGAACGAAGAAAGAAAGAAACAAATGCAAGGCTTTTTGTAGTGTCCCCAAGGCCGAGCCCCGTTACAGATCATGTTATATGCAAAGAATTGTAAATATGTTCTATAGGCTGGTGAGCCAAGTTTTGTATAAGCTGTAGGCTTATGAGT
>JZKD02S1621445.1:37482-50238 GCA_000966675.3 Picea glauca | reverse complement strand
AGATGAGCCCATTCGAAGCACTTTATGGAAGAAAGTGCAACACACCAGTGAGCTGGGATAATTCAGCTGACAGAGTAGTTGTTGGACCTGAACTACTCAAAGAGATGGAAGATCAAATGATCAAAATCAAACAGAATTTGAAAGTTGCCCAGGACAGGCAAAAAAGTTACGCTGATAGTAACAGAACCCATAGAGAATTCAAAATGGGTGACCATGTTTTCCTGAAAGTGAAAACTAACAGGAGTTCCCTGAAATTGGGAAGTTGCTCCAAGTTGGCAGCAAGATTTTCTGGGCCATTTGAGATCCTGGAAAGGATCGGGCCAGTTGCATACATGCTTGTATTACCTTCATCTATGACTGTACATAATGTGTTTCATGTTTCACTGCTTAAGAAATATGTACCTGATGCTAATCATGTTATCGACTGGACTGTGATTCAGGTGGAACCAGAAGGTGTCCTGCAAGTGCATCCTGTGCGCATATTGGACAGGAAAAACAAGCAGCTCCAAAATCGAGCCATAGAACTTGTAAAGGTCCAGTGGACCTGGTACGGTCCTGAGGATGCGACATGGGAGCATGCAGATATTATGCGGGCAGAGTACCCGCATCTTTTTGAAAATTTTGAAGGACACACAGAGGCAGTATAAGTTGCACTGAGGACAGTGCAAAAATAAGGGGAGGGGGATTGTAGTGTCCCCAAGGCCGAGCCCCTTTACAGATCATGTTATATGCAAAGAATTGTATATATGTTCTATAGGCTGGTGAGCCAAGTTTTGTATAAGTTGTAGGCTTATGAGTTTTGTTAGGCCAGGGAGCCTAAGTGTGGAAGGCCAGGAGCCTGTTGATCTACTTGTATGTATGCAGGTCAATTAATAAAATATAAGTACAGCCAGTGCAGACTGACCACGATGAAAGAGTGATGGGGGACTGAGAGTCCACAGAATGGGCAAGGGATCAAGGGCTGGAAGGTGGGAAAGGGGCTGAGTAAGGAGCCTAGGGGCTAAGCCTGGGGGGCTTAGGCCTGGAATAATATTTTGTTATTGTTCCTAAATATCCATGTGCACACTATTTTATCCTAAGTCCTTTTGAAGGACCCGTGATTCCCCAAGTGGTGGGAGGAAGGCGTACGGATGGTATGCATGCAGTTCCCAGGGTGACAATTGTCAACCCTGGTGCATGCAAATATAAGCCTTGAACTGAACTGTGGGTGGGGGGGCTCCTCCATTCTGAACCAAACCTCTGTGCGTGGAACGGTATGACCTTTGCCGGATATCCGGATTCATCTCTGAACCCGTTAAGCTTCTTTTGCCTGAGGAAAACCGGGTATTACCCTGTCAAGAGCTATGAGTCTATATCTGTCCCAGACAATCCCGAGTGCATATTCCCTAAACCAAAATTCCCTGTGTTGAACTCGAGTGAAAGCATCCTGTGATTGAAAGGGAAAACTGATCTAGCCTGTGCGTGAAGCCCGCTCCGAAAAAGTCACCGTGAGATCATCCTGTGATCGCCGAGCCAGTTGTTGGAAGCATTTGTCGGTGTCTCCTGTGGATTGTTGTGACCACGCAGTACTGGGATGTGTGAGGCTTGTTGGCCTGTGAGTCACCCCTCCAGGTGAGGGAGTGCACAGAGGGAGAAGACGACTCCTGGAAGGAATCCCTGTAGCTGCCATAGAGCCCAGAGAATTACAGTTCGGTCTGTTCCTGTAATCCAAGGTAAGGGAGACTGGCATCCGAAGGACTGTCTAGGTGAGAGAGAAGGTGCACTCTCCTGGGTGGAACAGGCGTGTGGGGATTGAGGGTCTGTGTGCAGTGGGCGTGGGAGATTCCTGGGAGAGCTTCTTCCTGGTGAATGTGTATGTTCTATCTTCCCTGTAACCTCAGCCTGAGTCTAGATTCCTTGCCTTGGGTTGGAGCTCGGTCCCAGCTCGGGGGTGACCTACTGTTGAGCTGACGAACAGTGTGGTCTAAGGCTGCGAGGTTCGTGGAAGGCCTGCACTTGGTTGGTGATTTCTCCAGCTGATACAAGAAAAGTATTCTGAATTATGTTTTAACACTTTTGGCATGACTGTGTTGTTCATGTATCATGTATTCCGTTGTGTAAATGAATTAAACATAAATGCTATGGAACATTTAATATAGCAGTACCCATATATTTTACTCTGAGTTTTAAGTGTGTTTAAGTGTATTAAATGCATTTGCTTATAATTCCATGTAAGGAATGGTAAACTGAGAGGTTGGGAAACCTGGGTAGTGAAGGGTACACTACACTTTTAATCCAAAGTTCAGTGGAAGACACAATTTTCCCAAAATTCACGCGCGACCAGTGAAAAAGAGGATTGGGATACTCTGTCTTTGGCATACCAGGGCAATGAAAAAGTCAAAACAGTTCGACTTCACACTCTTAGGAGAGAGTTTGAAAAGAAGATGAAAGAAACTCAGAATATTGATCAGTTTATGACCAAGGTGCTTGGAATCGTGAATCAACTCAAGATTCATGCTGAGGATATAAGGATATAACAAAATATTGTTGAGAAAGTGTTTTGATACTTAACAAATAAATTTTCCATGGTGGTTATAGCCATAGAAGAGTTGAAATATCTATCCAAATTGATCGTTGATGAACTAATGGGTTCCCTTATGTCTCATGAATCAAGGCTCATCATGGAGGAAGAGTCCTTGGAAAATTCTGTGGAGACATAGGCTTCCTTTAGTAGAGGATAAGGAAGAGGTTGAGGCAGAGGAAGAGGCCAAAGAGGACGAGGTTCTCATCACACTGAAGAAAGTTTAGCTCTTGAATAGTGACAATCATATCAACATGAAAATTCTCATAGTGAGAGGGAGAGGAAGAAAATGGACAGACAAGTCCAACATTCAATGATTCTATTGCAAGAAGTATGGACATTATGAAAGTGAATGTAGTAAGAAGCTATCAGAACAGAACAAAGGCAAAGCCAATGTCTCCAACATTGAAGAAGGGATATTTGAGGTAATGTTCCTCTCATGCCAAATCACTAAAGAAGATCACAACAAGGATCTTTGGTTGTTGGAAAGTGGTTGCAACAATCATATGACAAATAACAAACATTTGTTTCCCAACATAGAGAGTTTGGCCACATCATATATTAAGCTAGGTGATGACTCTCAAGTTCAAGCCCACGTCAAAAGTATTGTTCTTTTCCTAATTAGACATAATGAATCGAAATCAATTCATAATGTTTTATGTGTACCCAATCTTAAGCATAATCTCACTAGTGAAGAAAAGTTAAGTGAAAATGGCTATGATGTTATATTTAAGGGCTCTACTTTCTTCATCACAGATAAACCACCCAGTAGGACACTGATACTGAGGGTGGAAATGACCAAAAATAGAATGTTTCCATCAAATTTGAGAAGTGTGAATATGTCACAGTCATATGCTCAAAATGTCTCAAGAATAGATGAAACTTGGTTGTGGCATTGTAGGTATGGTCATTTACCCTTTAAGAGTCTTATTGTTTTACAAAAGCAATTGATGATAAATGAACACTCCAATCCATGTGAAAATTGTATTCTAGGAAAGCATCACAGAGATAGTTTCCCTGCTTCTTATTGAGCAAAAGAGAATCTATAATTAGTCCATACAGACCTCTATGGTCCCATGAAAACCCAATCCATTGGGGGAAGTTTTTACTTTCTAATCTTTATTAATGATTTTAGAAGCAAAGTTTGGGTCTATTTTCTCCAGAACAAATATGAAACTTTCTCAAAGTTCATAGAGTTCAAAGATTTGGTTGAAAACAAGAGTGGAAAATACATCAAGGTTCTCAGGTCAGATGTGTTATAATTTTAGAAGTTACATTTAACTTCTTTAACATTCATTAACAATTGCATGTAATAGGATCACTGAAAGATAAGAATCACATAACACAAGACATATCCTAGGAAATCCTCATTGGGGAGAAAACCCAGCGACCAATTCTTTAGTATAGACTCATTCATCTAGTACAATGCCATGTTATAGCTCTCCAAAAGTAGACCAAGACCAAGATACCAAAGACCAAGAAACCAAGACCCCTTATGCTAGACCTCATTTTCTATGCTCCAAACACACAAGATAATGTGAGTTGTGTGTGTGTGTACAAATGAAAGGAACACGACCTTTATTTATTCACATAACTTGACTCCTAAAAATATGCAACACTAAGATTTTCACTTTTATAATACTTGGATAACAATAAAATACATATTTCTTTTGATCCGCTTTATACAATAAGATTGCAATAACCTTCTAGAGGTTTTACCAATACAAATACAAAACAATATCTTTCGTGGTTACATAAAAAAATATCAACACTCCCTCTTAACTAGGAAGGTATTACTTGTTGTCACACAACCTAATGACCATTGACTATTGAACATACGAATCTAAACATCATCAAATATCCATAGTACAACATGAAATCATAGCCAATTCATCTAGGGCCTGTGGGTAGCTCTCAAATAGCTTCAACATGTCACCATGACATCCACTACCCCACAATGCATCTATACTTCATCATGTGCACCCATGTGACTTCATAGCCAATGGATCCAAGGCCTGTGGGTAGCTCCCAAATAGATACAACATGTCCCCAGGACATCGAATACCCCACAATGAATCAAAACCTCGTCACTCCCTCTAAAAAGGGACCATGCCAACCTTGTCCCTCAAGTGCTCAAACTTCGTCCTCGACAATGGCTTGGTCAACACGTCTGCAACCTGCTCCTCGGTAGTCACGTATTGGAACCTCACTGCTCCCCTCTACAACATATCCCCAATAGAGTGATATTTTATCTCAATATGCTCTGACCTATCATGGAACACTTGATTCTCTGACAACTTCATGTAACTCTAGTTGTCACACCAAATGCAGGTCACCTCTATTTTGAGACCAAAAAACCCAGAATATTTTTTTTGAAGCCACATTGCTTCTCTACCTGTTGCACATCTTACCACTTATTCAGCCTCATTCGTACTGAGTGCTACACATGACTGCATCATGTTGCTCCACGAAACCATATTGGAGCCTAGAATAAAGAAATATGTTGAAGTACTCTTTCGATAAAGAATACTACCAGCCCAATCTAAATCTAGATATCTATATAACCCGAACTCATGTTCCATCACATACCTGGGACCATAATCGAATGTACACATAAGGTACATCATCACATGTTTTGTTGTGACCAAATGAACCTTCTCGGGCCGCTCCACATACTGACTCAGGGTGTTCACAGAAAAACATATAGCCAATCTCATGTTCATCAAGTACATCAATGAACCAACCATATTCCTATATCAAGTAAAATCCACAGTGTCTGAATTCATATCCTATAGCAACTTTAGATTTGATACCATAGGTGTAGCCATTGCCTTGAAATCCAACATCCCGAACATCTTCAGTATTTCCACTACATACTTCCATTGATTCAGAAAGATCTCATCCTATCTTTTCCATACCTCGAGACCCAAAAAGTAATGCATCATCCAGAGATATTTCATCTCAAACTCAACAACTTGTTTTCTATTACATTCTCAGATGAGATTTTCCACACCAATTCAAAACAGTTCATCCACATACAATAGTAGTATTATTGGACCATCATCCACAACCTTAACGTAAAGGTTAGGATATGCACCGCTCTTTGTAAATCCTAATCTTGTAAGAAAATTGTCCGTCTTGCCATACCATTCTCTAGGTGTCTATTTTAATCCATACAAAGTCATCTCCAATTTGCACACATACGTCTCCATGTTATGTACCTTGAACCCTTTTGGTTGCTACACATATAGTTCCTCTTTTATTTCACCATTCAAGAAGGTTGTTATCACATCCATTTGATGCACCTTCCATTTCATTACTTTGGCCAACAAAAGTATAGTCTTGATCAAGGTATATCTCTCCATGAGAGAAAATGTCTCCTCATAGTCAATGCCCTCCTTCCGAGAGAATCCTTGATCCACAAATATATCCTTATATTTTTCGATACTTCCATCAATTGCATGTTTCGTCTTGTATATCCATTTTGACCTTACTACTGATTTCTCCTTTAGTCTAGGGACCATATCCCAGACATCATTCTTTACTATGGAATGATATTCCTCCCCCATGGAATCCTTCCATACCATATTTTATGTAGCCTCTTCATAATTTGACATTTTTGCATCGATGATATCACATAAACATTCCACATAGTTGGAATATGGTTTCATCTTCTTACTTTCCCTGAGATAATTTTCTGGGGCACCATATGTTTCTGCATCTCTAATGATCTCATGTGCCCAAGTTAGTCCTCTCTTGCAAGAAGAAATTTGTGTTGGCCTCTGAGGTTCTTCCATGCCATTATTCTCATGAATGACTTCCTCTGGCTCAATTGCTTCTTCCTCTGGAACTCTAGTAACTTCATTCTCCTCCTCATGAACCTATTTTGCATAGTCATGTTTTGATTTTTTGAAAGATGCACTCTCATTGAAGGTGACATCTCGGCTAATCTCAAATTTCCAATGACCAAGAATATATATCCTATATGCCTTCGATGTGTCACTGTAAAAAAAAACTATGCCATTATTTCTAGATGGATCCAATTTTGTCCTCTTTTCCTTGGGGACATTCACAAATACGGTGCATCCAAATATCCTTAGATGGATAACTTCTGAATTCTGTCCTAAAAACATCTCCTCTGGTGTCTTGTTTTCAAGTACTTTGTGGAGACTTATATTCTTCACTTACACTGGAGTCTTTGTTTCTTTTTCCCACATATGCATAGGTATATCTTGATAATGAACAATAGCCTTCTTCTATGATCGTTTGATTCTTTGTTTCTGCCACTCCATTATGTTGAGGATTATATGGAGTAGAAATCTCCCTATTAATCCCAACTTCCTTGCAATATTCTTTCAATTCCTTTGAAGTGAATTATCCTCCATTATCTGATCACAAGGTCTTTATCTTCTTCTCTTTCAGGTTTTCTACTAGTGCCATAAATTCTTTGAATTTTCCAAACACTTCATTATTTTCCTTCAAAAAATCGATCCAAGTTTTATGCGAGTAATAATCAATAAAAGAGACATAATATACATACCCTCTTGGTGAATTTGTTGACATTGGTCCACACACATCCGAGTGCACAATGTCCAATGGTCGTTTGGCTTTGCTATCGTTACTAGGAAAGGAGTCCTTCATGTTATTTCCTTGTGCTCAATCTTTGCACAAGCCATTTGGTTTTGCCTAGATCTCTGGTAGTCCCATAATCATCTTGATAACACTCACTAGCGCCTTGTAATGTAGGTGATAAAATATCATATTCCATAAATCACTAGGATTCATAGTGTCATGGATCAATGATGAATCGTATTGCCCTTTCAATTTGTAGAGTCCTCCCTCTTGAGCTCTAATCACCACAACATCATCAAAAGTCTTCCCTCTGGGCCAGATAAGAACTTGTCCATCAACAAATGAAACTTTGTAACCATTCTCATCCAATGTTGAAATAGAAGGTTATTCTTCAATCCAGGAATATAAAGAACTTCCTTCATATTCATTGGATTTCTTGATTCTAACTTGTAGGAGGATTCTACTACTCCTTTGATTTGACACTCATAGTCATCTCCCAACTTCATCTTGTGCAGTGAATCCTTATGAGTAAGATTATAAAAGGAATCTTTATAACCTGTCATGTGCTTGGAAGCACCATTGTCCAGCAACTAAATGTCACTTTCATGAGTGACAATTCCTCTAAGGGATGAGATAAGAACATACTCCTCATCACTTGATTCATCTTCCTTAGAAACCTTCTTGGGTGGGTCATCATATTCAATTGTATGAACATGATTCCTTTTAACTCCTTTATTTTCCCTTGGTTCAAACTTCCCATAGCCTATTGAACTTGGGTAGCTTCCTTCTTGAGCATATCGCTTGAATAAGTGCCTCCCATGACCTTGGAAGGAGATTGAAAATGGTCGTCACCATTTTTTATCCATTCACTATATCACCAATGGATTTTATCTTCTACTTGATCTGGTTCACTCTTGAGAAGGAAGAGTGGATGGTTTCTAAATTATGCATCCTCACGTTCTTTAACTGAGTTCTCAAGGTCATTTCTTGGTTGATTTTGTTTCGTTCAAAAAATCAGGTTAAGGCATCCATCATTTCTTTTGGAGTGGATAATGAAGATATGTGATGAATAAGATGGTCCTTAATGGATTCTACAATAATCCTCTTTGCTTTGACAGTATCCTTCTTGTGCTTTGTTTAATACTCATCTCCCTCTAGTTTTGAAACCCCTTCTTTAGTGAACTCCTCTAGATATTGTTCTTCTACGAGGAGGGATACTCTGTACCTCAAGGCTGTGAAGTTGTTAGCTCCCTCCAAATTTTCATCAATCCTTGTTCCGATAGTCATCCTGCCCCTAAATCCCAAATTTTGAATTCTGAAGATCTGATCCATGGAAAAGATGTGCTCTACTAGTGCGAACTTGCTGGTGGTGGAATAATTTTGATAGATCTTGCACATGTGGGAAAAGAGCGAACTAATATCTACTATGGATGTAGCTTAGCAATATTATTTTCTAAACACCAAGTATTTCACAGGAAGAGGAAAGATATTGACACTGACTATCATTTCATTCACGACCTTGTCAACAATGGTGAAATCACAATTCATTTTTGTGGATCTAAGGATCAACTTCCATATATCTTCACCAAACCATTGGGAAAAATTCCTTTTGAGTTTTAGAGAAAACACTTAGGTAGTACTAGTGTTGAAGATTGTAACAATTGACATTAAGAGGGAGTCTTAGATAATAATCTCTCCTAGCCCTCGCCTTGTCTATTGAACTTTGAGTTTGGTTGTAGTTGCATCTATGACACTTGTTAGTTTTTAGTGATATCTCTAGTTTATCTCAGTTTGTGTTTATCTATTATTAGAAAATCTAGTTACACAGTTAGACTGTGCTTTGTAATCTACTTATTCTTTTCTTAATGATGAGAAGGTAGTAGTGTGCCCCGATTTCTTTTTCCCATATTTTTTTTTTCTCCTCACAATTTTTTTCAAGCACGACCTTTATAGGATTTTTTTCTTATGGCGCTTAGATGTAAATTGGTGAATTTAAGATGTCATATCTATAACAATTGCAATTCATATGAACAAATATCTCAATCTTTCTATGTGTTTCCTTGGAAGGTACTAACCCATTTTGTCAAGATAAATGGAAATTATCAATAAAATCTGGTAAAATCATTTAGTATTTTTTATAAACATGAAGTAGATGAAATTTAGAGGTTAGTGGTTAAATTCGTTTACAAAAGGTTACCTAGTCAACCTCCACAAAGCCATCTAGTTAAAAATCTTACTGTTTGGTCTTATTTGTATAGCTCGACTCTTTAGGAACTACATAAAAAAATCAAGGTCAAGTTTTTTTCAATGGAGGGAAGTATGTAATGCCCCCTTTTCCTAACTCTTCTTTGAGAAAGGATTATGAGGTCAATCCTAAGTTTGAATGAAATAAGATTGTGTTTCTGATTATGTTGTAAGAATGTGACTTGTGGAATGTACTTGATTGACATGATGCATTTGATAGTCTTAATTGTTGAGTATATTAGTATTGACATTATGATTTATATATGCTTGATCATGAAATGAATGTTTGTTCTTTGAGAAAGTGTAAGTTGTGTCTGCTGGAGAGGATCTATAGTTGGAGAGGATGTAAATAAATTCTCAAATGAAGTTCATTAAAAGAAGAGGATGACTATGACAGGCAAATTAAATGTTATGAAATCTTAATGGAACCATTTGAATTTCAATGATATTATAGTTCTTATATTCTATATCTATATGAATGGAACCATTTGAATTTCAATGATATTATAGTTTTTACATTCTATATCTATATGAATGTTTTGTTACATAACTTAACTAATGCAAGACATTTGAATTTCATTAATATTGTATTGATTACATGTTTTATATCTATATAAATATGATATGACATGACTTAAGTGGTGCAAGACATTAGTTACTTGAGGATAACATGCATATGATTATTAGAAAAACTCAATATTGGGAGTAAAACAATGAATATCCATTCATGGATTAAAGACACTTGGTGTCTCAAGTGAGGCGTGGAGTATTAATAGGGATGCATAGCCTCTATTTGCATAATATATAGTTTGATAAGATTGGGGGACACTAAGGTGCAAGACATTAGTTACTTGACTTAAGTGGTTCAATACATTAGTTACTTGAGGATAACATGCATATGATTATTAGGAAAACTCAATATTGGGAGTAAAACAATGAATATCCATTCAGGGATTCAAGACACTTGGTGTCTCAAGTGAGGCGTGGAGTATTAATATGGATGCATAGTTTCTATTTGCATAATATATGGTTTGATAAGATTGGGGGACACTAAGGTGGGTTGACATTACTCTCCACTAGCCAATTCTTCCGTATTGGTTAAGTCAAAGTTAAAATTTAAAAGTTTCATGGGTGAATTAATTAATAAAATAATTACTAGTTTTTAGGGATTTAGCATATTAATATTTTATTAAAAGTTAAATTAATAATTAAAGTGAAAAATAAAATAAAAAAGAGAAGCATTGAGATTTCAAAAGAGAAGGATGAATAATCAAGAATTTATAAAATTATGTATAGAAAAAATGATAATATTACATGGAAGCATTGAGGTGGCTATCTTTACTGGATCTTTCAGTCGAGAGAAACCCCCAGTTTTGGGGTAACCTGGATAATACAGACATGAAGAGGATGAATAATCAAGAATTTATAAAATTAAATAAATAGAGAAAATGATAATATTACATGGAAGCATTGACTGGCTATCTTCACTGGGTCTTTCAATACGGAGAATCCAGCAGTTCACTGGGTCTTTCAATACGGAGAATCCAGCAGTTTTGGGGGTAACCTAGATAATACAGATATGTTGCAGAAATTATGCCAGTTTTGGGGGTAACCTGGATAATACAGATATGTTGCAGAAATTATGCCATCTTGGGAAAGACAAAATGGTAAATGGGAAGGAAGCCAACTTGACTATAGATGTTTTTAACTATGGATGTTTTCCAGTAGACGGTGAAATCAAGATTGTCTATATTTTGCATTTTAATATTACTTACCAGTTATGTTTAAATTTTATTTCTACTCAAACATAATGTATCTCCAAAGTTTTTTTCTTTTACATATTTGGTCCCATATAATGTTGTTGACAAAGATGTTAATGGCTCATCTTTATTTTTTCAACCCATGATTCCAATGATCTCTCTATTGTTGTTGCAATAACATTCAGAACATTAATTCTCTAGAGGAGAATTAATTGTTGTGTCAATGGAATTGAGAACATTAACTCTATAGGATCATTAATTCTCTATAACAGGAAATTTGTTGCAAGAGGAAGATCTTGAATCCCGGTATCTTGAATCCCTGTATAAATTCTTTCCTCTTGTTTGCAAAATGTATGCTTCACATATTAGAGATTTTAGTTTTAGTTTTCACCAACTGGCTTGTTATGCTTGGAAATTTGAACTCCTTGGAAATTTGAACTGCACCGTTGGAGTCATGATTCTCCCAAGTAGACACGTTAACACCATTGATCTTTGATCTTTTCTTTATAATTGCTAGGTTGATTTCTCTGGGTCTTGTTCACTTTAGTTGTCAAAGGTAAAATCCCAGCACGAATCTTGCTAAAACTATCTGTTAATTTTACCTAAGTTAACCTGACTCATTACTGGAATATTGAAATTATATAACCTTGGCCTTACAATCATAACTTGGAAGTTACAATTTGTGAATTATAAAGGTAAATGAAACTATAAAACACTGGCATTATGTCTGGAATATTGACATTAAAGAACATGGCAATGTACCTGGTAATTGTAACTAAGCGAACATGGTGTTGTCTTTTGGTTATTTTCCCGTTGTTCACATGGGCTTGTCGTGGTAAATTGACATTAAAGAACGTGGCCGGATGCGACTCTCTTTATGTTTTTCTCCGTCTTTTATAGATATATATAAAAGACGGCCTTAGGAACGAACACCTTTCCCTGACTAATGAGAATATTGCAATTCTATCTAATTTCCCTCATTCCCCACCCATTCTTCTATTAAGAGCTTCCTTGAAACAATTTCTATGTGAGATCTCAGTAACCAGATTTCTTGGAGCTAAAGAATTCACAAAAAGAATCCAGGGATTTGCTGAAGTTTGTGTTGCAAACCTGATGTAGGGGTAAATGGAGCTTGGCTATAAACCTTTCTCTCTAGATTTAAATCACTCCAAGAATCAGCACTTTCAAAAGGGCCTGAGGATTCTAAGGACTCTGAAATCTCATCAATTACTGCACTCTGGCATTGAGTATCCTCTTTCATATCAAGTCGGTTTCTTGCCCTCCTACTTGTATCAACCAGTGTCTCAAATATCCTTTGACATAGTTGCTCCAGATTAGAAGCGCCCTCAGATGGTTTTCTCTTGTGGCCTTGACTTATAGTCTTCCTCAAATTGGTTCTCTTCAGAGCAGTAGTCGAAGTTCTAGACACTAAAGAATATTGCTGTCCATTGAGGCCTGCATCATTTGCTCATCTTTTCTTCAACAAAGGCATCGACCTTATGAACAATTGAGTCTACCCAGGTGTCTGGGATGATGTCAAATATCCCCCTTGCATGGTTAGTTTGTATTTCTTCAAGACTTGAAGGTGCCTTTCTTACTTTGGCAACAGATGGATTTTGT
>JZKD02S1621445.1:0-27038 GCA_000966675.3 Picea glauca | reverse complement strand
ATGTTTGTGTGCATATTGGCCCTTTTGCTTATTTTGGTGTGTTCTTTTATTGATTAGTTGGCCTTAAAATTTTGTATTGTGTTGTGAGTCTTCATTTCTATTGTTATTAGAACCCCCGTGACTTCCTTAGTTCATGCTACTCAACCCATAGTCTTTTATCATTCCATGGGGAAAAATTATTTTGTGTTTCCTAGTGGTACAAAAAATCATGATACTCAGTCGACACCTTGGGCCTCAAATCATTTTTTTCTTGATATTCCAGACATGTCTTCACAGTTACCATCCTCTGCATCCCTTTCTTATGTGAATCCTAGTTTTGGGTCTAAAGGCATGATCTCTCCTTATTATCCATTTTCATTTGATGGGAGTCATATCCATCAACCAACTATCATAGTGGGAGGTTGGAATCTTCCTTCCCATAGATCCAATCCTAGCTTCAATTTTCCAGGAGAAGTGCTCAAATGGGTCATAATTCTACTTATTACACTCCATCCATATATCCTTCTTATGTTATGTTGGCTCCTGCGAATGTCTTTCCCATGAAAGACATTCATCTGTCCTTTGGTTTTTCATCCATGGGGAGTTAGTTTTATAGTATGGGAAACCCCCTTCACAAAGTTCCTTCATCTAGGTGAAACATATATCCTCACATGAGTACCCCTTTTCATGTTTCTTTCTCTTTACAAGTTGCTTCCTTGGTGACGATGCCTTTACACCCCTTTATGAATCTGTTTGAAGGAGGATACTATCCTGCCAAACAGGGCCATGGTGTATACCAAAACCCTTCCTTGCTCGCAATCTTTCATGACCAGTATTTCTCAGAAACTTGGTCTCAAATGCTACAACCAACCACCACAAGTCCAATCACTGCAAGTCATACTAACATGATATCACCAACCTTTGTTAGTCATGTTTGAGATTGGTAAAAAACCTCTCCAAGTCATGTTTGAGATTGGTAAAATACCTCTCCAAGTCATGTTGAAAACCAACAACTAGCCATTGCAAGTCATGTTGGGGGAACAACTATAGTCATTGCTAGTCACACTACACATACATCACCAACCTTTGCTAGTCATGTTGGGGATTCATCACCAAATTCTGTAAATCATGTTAGAGATGATCTAGTAGCCTCTGCAAGTCATGATGAGAGCATATCACCAGCCACTGTAAGTCATCCTGGGGGAATTCATATAATTGATAAGCCTCAACGTATAGGACGTAAGTCCAAGTTCCTTTGTAGGATTTGCAAAGGAAATCACCTTACTCATTTGTGCCCCACTATTGTCATGGTACAAGAAGCACAATCCTTGTCTAATATCCCCTCGAGTTCTGAGTCATACTTGGTTTCCCAACATCCGAATCCTTATTTAATTGATACAACTATTGTATCAATGTAATACTCAACCAACACCACATATGTTTTGAGGGTGATGCATCTTTTGACCATTTCATTAACATTTCTAGTCCTATACCTTATGAACAAGGGAGCACTCCACTCTCTCTAGATATCCTCCCTCCAAGTCCTAGGAAGGTTTTCTTTGACTAGAATGATATTTTGGAGCATCAACTTCCTTCTTCTACACCCCTCCGGATAAGGGGAATTCTTCGATATATTGAAGAAAAGGTAACCTCTGCAAGTATTTTATCCTCCTCAACTTGGAAATATTTGGGTTTTCCCAAGCTTGTGTCAGTTTTATGTGAGTTGTTGAATTTCCACAAAAGTCATGCACAGGAACCCTAGCCTCCCCTGTGATATGCTTCCTAGAACAACATCATCGAGTTTTGGTTAAGCTCGTTTCTGAATCCATTAAAAATTGAAAAGATTGTCGAGTGAACTTATCTCTTTCACACTTGTTAATTGGATTTCAAAAGAAGTCTATTTCGTGTAAGTTTAACCCTTTTTTAGACCAAGTAGACTATTTTTGAAAAAGAAACACTCTAGTCACTAGTGGCTTGAAGATTTCTCCTAGTTATCGTTTTATACTTTTTCGGGCCTAGGGGACTAAATTTAGGAAAAAGGAAATTCTTCGGAGTTAATTTGTAATTGCATATAATCCTCTCTCTTGAAGTATTGAGCCTATTGGCGGNAACCCATAGTCTTTTATCATTCCATGGGGAAAAATTATTTTGTGTTTCCTAGTGGTACAAAAAATCATGATACTCAGTCGACACCTTGGGCCTCAAATCATTTTTTTCTTGATATTCCAGACATGTCTTCACAGTTACCATCCTCTGCATCCCTTTCTTATGTGAATCCTAGTTTTGGGTCTAAAGGCATGATCTCTCCTTATTATCCATTTTCATTTGATGGGAGTCATATCCATCAACCAACTATCATAGTGGGAGGTTGGAATCTTCCTTCCCATAGATCCAATCCTAGCTTCAATTTTCCAGGAGAAGTGCTCAAATGGGTCATAATTCTACTTATTACACTCCATCCATATATCCTTCTTATGTTATGTTGGCTCCTGCGAATGTCTTTCCCATGAAAGACATTCATCTGTCCTTTGGTTTTTCATCCATGGGGAGTTAGTTTTATAGTATGGGAAACCCCCTTCACAAAGTTCCTTCATCTAGGTGAAACATATATCCTCACATGAGTACCCCTTTTCATGTTTCTTTCTCTTTACAAGTTGCTTCCTTGGTGACGATGCCTTTACACCCCTTTATGAATCTGTTTGAAGGAGGATACTATCCTGCCAAACAGGGCCATGGTGTATACCAAAACCCTTCCTTGCTCGCAATCTTTCATGACCAGTATTTCTCAGAAACTTGGTCTCAAATGCTACAACCAACCACCACAAGTCCAATCACTGCAAGTCATACTAACATGATATCACCAACCTTTGTTAGTCATGTTTGAGATTGGTAAAAAACCTCTCCAAGTCATGTTTGAGATTGGTAAAATACCTCTCCAAGTCATGTTGAAAACCAACAACTAGCCATTGCAAGTCATGTTGGGGGAACAACTATAGTCATTGCTAGTCACACTACACATACATCACCAACCTTTGCTAGTCATGTTGGGGATTCATCACCAAATTCTGTAAAT
This sequence comes from Picea glauca, assembly GCA_000966675.3. Classification (NCBI taxonomy): domain Eukaryota; kingdom Viridiplantae; phylum Streptophyta; class Pinopsida; order Pinales; family Pinaceae; genus Picea; species Picea glauca. The sequence continues at coordinate 23,986 of JZKD02S1621445.1, read as the reverse complement.
CATGTTAGAGATGATCTAGTAGCCTATGCAAGGCATGATGAGAGCATATCACCAGCCTCTGTAAGTCATCCTGGGGGAATTCATATAATTGATAAGCCTCAACGTATAGGACGTAAGCCCAAGTTCCTTTGTAGGATTTGCAAAGGAAATCACCTTACTTGTTTGTGCCCCAATATTGTCATGGTACAAGAAGCACAATCCTTGTCTAATAGCCCTTCGAGTTCTGAGTCATACTTGGTTTCCCAACATCCTAATCCTTATTTAATTGATACAACTATTGTACCAATGTAATACTCAACCAACACCACATATGTTTTGAGCGTGATGCATCTTTTGACCATTTCATTAACATTTCTAGTCCTATACCTTATGAACAAGGGAGCACTCCACTCTCTCTAGATATCCTCCCTCCAAGTCCTAGGAAGGTTTCCTTTGAATAGAATGATATTTTGGAGCATCAACTTCCTTCTTCTACACCCCTCCGCATAAGGGGAATTCTTCGATATATTGAAGAAAAGGTAACCTCTGCAAGTATTTTATCCTCCTCGACTTGGAAATATTTGGGTTTTCCCAAGCTTGTGTCAGTTTTATGTGAGTTGTTGAATTTCCACAAAAGTCGTGCACAGGAACCCTAGCCTCCCCCATGATATGCTTCCTAGAACAACATCATCGAGTTTTGGTTAAGCTCATTTCTGAATCCATTAAAAATTGAAAATATTGTCGAGTGAACTTATCTCTTTCACACTTGTTAATTGGATTTCAAAGGAAGTCTATTTCGTGTAAGTTTAACCCTTTTTTAGACCAAGTAGACTAGTTTTGAAAAAGAAACACTCTAGTCACTAGTGGCTTGAAGATTTCTCCTAGTTATCATTTTATACTTTTTCGGGCCTAGGGGACTAAATTTAGGAAAAAGGAAATTCTTCGGAGTTAATTTGTAATTGCATCTCATCCTCTCTCTTGAAGTATTGAGCCTATTGGCNCGGTTCCCACTTTTGCATTATCAACCTATTATCTCATCATTTTGCATCATCAACCCAATAGAGCCTTGTTTATATCCTTTGCAACTTGACACCTTATACCCTAAAAGGAAACATTTCCCCAAGTGTCCATATCCTACATGCACCTCCTTGCATTGAGCATAAGTATGTTCCATTTTTGTAGCTATTTTGTTACTTACGACACTCGTTTCCTCCTATGTATCATATAATTCATTTTTCTATGAAAAAGTAAAAAAATACGGGCCAAAAAAAATTATTATCGCATGTTGGCAGCAATCGTGTTGCCTTTGAACAAAGAACAAACTTTTGATTCGAATTTTCATCCAAATTTTGGGTTTAGCATGACCTTAGGAAGCCAATATCATTACTTAAAGTTTAATCCTGCGATTGATTACTCTTCCAATCCCTATGGAGATTATTATTAGTGCCCCCTGCATCACAAAGTTTCAAAAAATCCAGAACTGGGGTTTCACTTCAAGACTACTCATTTTCATTTAGAAATTACATTACAAAGTAATCATTTCATAAGTTATTTCCCAATAAACATTCAACAGTAATAACACATCTTGCACACAATGAATTCAAGGAGACACAACATCACAATAATCACCATAATCACAATGAACAGTCAAGGAATGGGCAGACTGTGGTCCACGATACTAACACCAATACATTTTAAATCACTACAAGGCTCCACAAAGTGGACAAAAAAGGAATACCTATGTATAACACTATTTCAATTGAAACTTGAGATAACCATGCTTCCAAATTTCCATTTCATTCCTGTTTTCCAGACTCATTCAATGCGCATATAATTCATACGCAGAGGTACTCCTTCCATGTGGAATCAAACACACAGAAAGTCGTATCCTTTAAAAAAAACATTGCAATGCTTCCATCACCCCAAATATTTCCTTGTGACATAATGTATTACCAGAACAAATGAGTGGGCTTAACATTCTTTCTAACTTCACACAGTAAATAATCAACAAAACCCATGACCAAAAGAGCACGAACAAGGAATTTATTAAAGCCGGGTTTTCCACCTCCACATTATTTTCCAAATATAGGGTTTGATATACAATTATCAATAATGATGTGGTATAGGAGGATGAGTTGACCAATAGTTTGAGGTTTTGGCCGGAGAGGTTCCTTCAAGAGTTTAGCACCACCATAAATTCCCATAGTCGCATTTACAGATCTTAATACAAGGGAACGAGCATGATAACCATGCAAGACACACAATTAATTGATAGAAAGAGTCTTCAAAAAAACACCCACATGCCACAAGCAATGATAATTTTTTTATCAAACAGAGAGGAATCACAACAAAAAAACAGATGCAAGGCAAGGCCGAGAACTTCCCAAACAATCATTTTTTTTATAATAGGTAAAGCATGAAGAAACTATAGACAGTAAGAGACACCCACACACTATTTTAACTGTGATTAATTCACACATAACACCATAGAGTCCAATCTTCAATAACCATCCATATATAGTCGTAAATCCACAAATCATAAGCTTGTAAATGGACAGACAATGAGAAAACTCAAGAGCCAACTTTTGACTTCATTAAAAAGCAGAGCGAAGAATTCATGGATGGAGTAACAAGAAGCCTCATAACTGTGTGTAAAATTTTCCAAGGGCAATCAACCAAGTTTGTATATCTCTTACATAGTCGAACAAAGAGGAGTAACAACAACCAACAAAAGAAAAAAGGTGAAATGGCTAGGGTGGCATGCTCGAGGTACGTTAGAGAGACATGCATTTACTACACATCGTGTCTACCACTTACATATTCATCCATATATAGTACAAGAAATCTAACCATATGATGCAAAACCAACTAAAAATTAATTGCAAGATTGATACACAACAATTTTCCTAAGTCTCAAACTTAACAAATGTGCCCACCTTTGTTTAAAACTGCAATGTGACATATATTAAAAACTTGCTAGGGGTACCATGTCTCAACCTTTATACTTCCAATTCAAACAATGTGTGCAATCCTTGTAGCTTGAACTCACGATAATCACCATATCATACATATAACTTGAAACATGGAGTTTAGATCCTTCATTGAACTAAATGCAACATAATAATACTTGTGAGATCTATATAAAGACAATATCATTTCTCCTTTACTCACAACACCCGTAAAATCATTTGATCAGTTATTTCACCAACGACTTAAAAGAAAATATATTGTAGATCTTATATCACAATCAAGTCATAGGCACATAAAACATATGTGTCGTCTTTATGTCATATTCACACAGGGGGTCCCACCTATTAGTATTTTATTAAATAATATTAAATAATAAGGTGTTGCAACCATTTGCAAGAAGGTACCTTATGTTTCTCTTTTTGGCATCAACACATTGTATTACTTCTTGTTGTGGCAAGGATGTTTCTTCTTGGGATTCTTGGATTTATCTTTCTTCTTGACAACTAAGGATATGTTGGAGGTACCTGTAGAGATAATCAATCCAAGTTGTAGAATCTTATCTTGTTCTCGAATTAGAGATTTACAAAAGGATTCAAGAGAGGGTTTTTGATAATCACTCCCTCCAACTTCTTTGGTGGAATAAAAGGTAGGTATAAAACAAAAATATGCACTACCAATATTACCAAGAATAACATATATGCATTTATCTTCCGTCATATGTAGTTGCAATTCGATCCAGAAAATTCTACGTGTTTTGAACTTAGATAAGTAACCTTCAATGCAAGAAAAAACATTTGGAATTAAACTCATTAATTGATTCTCCAACTTTTGAGATTGAATAATATTGTTCTTACAAAAACCAACTTAAATATTTTCCCAATATTTATTTGGGGAATCAAGTCTATTGAAACATAAAAAACAATTCCAAATATTTTCGCAACATTTTCCAAATTTTATATTTTCTTATGCTTCGAATAATTTTCATAACTTTGATTTTGAAGATTGTCATTTGTATAGTTCCTTTTAGGTTTTATTATATGATTCTTTCTCCTTTGATTTATGTGTGCCTTTATTGACTTCTTGGATTATCTTTCATGCGATGAGGATTAGGTGATTTGGCTTGTTTGTTCCTTTCAAGTCTTTTGCCTCCTATTTATTCGACATTGAGTCTTTTTTACACTAAGAATTTTTTTGTTATGTTTTGACAGGGTGGATCAATCCTAAGTCATCAAACATGATGCTTATCATCATCAACGATTCATGGGAAATTGGGGATTTGAAGCTGCAAAATTTTTAATAAAAGTACAATTCTTGTTTAAATTTCCACTTTGGAAGTCTAAGCTTAAACGTTTAAAGATCCTCTTAACCCCAATTTCGTGAAGATACAAAGTCTTGAATTTTCATAATATTTCTGTATAAAGTAAAGTAATCAGTTGATGTGTCCTATTCCACCTTAAATTCATTACACGTGGCACTTATTTTGATCATTTTTGGACACACAATTCGAACATTTCAGGATGACACACGTCACCAATGTTTTGATGACATATAATCATATGTGACATCATCTTGCCACGTCACTCTAAGAGACTTTCCTCTGGGATATCATATTATCAACGAATCCAAGAAGTGTTGAAGCACTAAAGTGTTGGAGTGCCAAAGATTAAAGGTTAAGTAATGATATATTAAACTTAATTAAAGGTAAGTAATCACATCGCAACTCCAACCTTCGGGATAATTTTAACATTTTCTATTTCAATAGTCTCGAATTCCAAAAGTCCCAAAGCATTGAAGGATTAAAAAGTAAAGCATCCATTAACTACTTGTAAATATTGATTAAAGATAAATAATCACTCCGTGACTTTGGCCTTCGAGACATGTTTAATATTCTCTATTCAAAGCCCCAAACTTTGAAGAGTCAAAATACTTATTTTCAATAATAACGATTATTAATGTACATTAAACATGATTAGTTTGAAGTATTTGAATAAATTTTGTTGTGTTCACGTAATAAATTCTCTAACATTTAGCATGATTACCCTATCATTTTGATATAAAGTATTGAATGTAGATTAATTAGTGTCTTAAAATCTGATTTTATAAAAGATCTGAACTTTGTTCCATCTTTGTAATTTGTATTCACAAACTTTATTTTTCTTACAAGGGTAAATATTGTCAGCAAGAATTCATGGTGCCTTGTAGGGGAGAAAAAAATAAGGTCCAATACCAATTTGTAGAGAAAAGAATAAAGCCAACATTCAACAAATGACTCAAGTTAATTTGCATATTTTAAACCATTTCCTGGTTAAGCACAATTGACAATGTCACATCACTCAACAAATTTTAGTCATAGTTCAAAAGAATTTATCATTAGTACATAAGAAAGAATTTAAATTTGAGTTGAACATTAATACCAACCCACCAAAGTTCGTAGTTGCATTATTAAATTTGCACACTCAATACAAGGATCAATAGAACACAACAACATCTACGAGGAAAAAATGAAGAGATAATCCTTCAAACAACCTGTTATCACATAGGGTTGTCAGGGCCATAGGTGTGTGTCGATATACNCGGTTCCCACTTTTGCATTATCAACCTATTATCTCATCATTTTGCATCATCAACCCAATAGAGCCTTGTTTATATCCTTTGCAACTTGACACCTTATACCCTAAAAGGAAACATTTCCCCAAGTGTCCATATCCTACATGCACCTCCTTGCATTGAGCATAAGTATGTTCCATTTTTGTAGCTATTTTGTTACTTACGACACTCGTTTCCTCCTATGTATCATATAATTCATTTTTCTATGAAAAAGTAAAAAAATACGGGCCAAAAAAAATTATTATCGCATGTTGGCAGCAATCGTGTTGCCTTTGAACAAAGAACAAACTTTTGATTCGAATTTTCATCCAAATTTTGGGTTTAGCATGACCTTAGGAAGCCAATATCATTACTTAAAGTTTAATCCTGCGATTGATTACTCTTCCAATCCCTATGGAGATTATTATTAGTGCCCCCTGCATCACAAAGTTTCAAAAAATCCAGAACTGGGGTTTCACTTCAAGACTACTCATTTTCATTTAGAAATTACATTACAAAGTAATCATTTCATAAGTTATTTCCCAATAAACATTCAACAGTAATAACACATCTTGCACACAATGAATTCAAGGAGACACAACATCACAATAATCACCATAATCACAATGAACAGTCAAGGAATGGGCAGACTGTGGTCCACGATACTAACACCAATACATTTTAAATCACTACAAGGCTCCACAAAGTGGACAAAAAAGGAATACCTATGTATAACACTATTTCAATTGAAACTTGAGATAACCATGCTTCCAAATTTCCATTTCATTCCTGTTTTCCAGACTCATTCAATGCGCATATAATTCATACGCAGAGGTACTCCTTCCATGTGGAATCAAACACACAGAAAGTCGTATCCTTTAAAAAAAACATTGCAATGCTTCCATCACCCCAAATATTTCCTTGTGACATAATGTATTACCAGAACAAATGAGTGGGCTTAACATTCTTTCTAACTTCACACAGTAAATAATCAACAAAACCCATGACCAAAAGAGCACGAACAAGGAATTTATTAAAGCCGGGTTTTCCACCTCCACATTATTTTCCAAATATAGGGTTTGATATACAATTATCAATAATGATGTGGTATAGGAGGATGAGTTGACCAATAGTTTGAGGTTTTGGCCGGAGAGGTTCCTTCAAGAGTTTAGCACCACCATAAATTCCCATAGTCGCATTTACAGATCTTAATACAAGGGAACGAGCATGATAACCATGCAAGACACACAATTAATTGATAGAAAGAGTCTTCAAAAAAACACCCACATGCCACAAGCAATGATAATTTTTTTATCAAACAGAGAGGAATCACAACAAAAAAACAGATGCAAGGCAAGGCCGAGAACTTCCCAAACAATCATTTTTTTTATAATAGGTAAAGCATGAAGAAACTATAGACAGTAAGAGACACCCACACACTATTTTAACTGTGATTAATTCACACATAACACCATAGAGTCCAATCTTCAATAACCATCCATATATAGTCGTAAATCCACAAATCATAAGCTTGTAAATGGACAGACAATGAGAAAACTCAAGAGCCAACTTTTGACTTCATTAAAAAGCAGAGCGAAGAATTCATGGATGGAGTAACAAGAAGCCTCATAACTGTGTGTAAAATTTTCCAAGGGCAATCAACCAAGTTTGTATATCTCTTACATAGTCGAACAAAGAGGAGTAACAACAACCAACAAAAGAAAAAAGGTGAAATGGCTAGGGTGGCATGCTCGAGGTACGTTAGAGAGACATGCATTTACTACACATCGTGTCTACCACTTACATATTCATCCATATATAGTACAAGAAATCTAACCATATGATGCAAAACCAACTAAAAATTAATTGCAAGATTGATACACAACAATTTTCCTAAGTCTCAAACTTAACAAATGTGCCCACCTTTGTTTAAAACTGCAATGTGACATATATTAAAAACTTGCTAGGGGTACCATGTCTCAACCTTTATACTTCCAATTCAAACAATGTGTGCAATCCTTGTAGCTTGAACTCACGATAATCACCATATCATACATATAACTTGAAACATGGAGTTTAGATCCTTCATTGAACTAAATGCAACATAATAATACTTGTGAGATCTATATAAAGACAATATCATTTCTCCTTTACTCACAACACCCGTAAAATCATTTGATCAGTTATTTCACCAACGACTTAAAAGAAAATATATTGTAGATCTTATATCACAATCAAGTCATAGGCACATAAAACATATGTGTCGTCTTTATGTCATATTCACACAGGGGGTCCCACCTATTAGTATTTTATTAAATAATATTAAATAATAAGGTGTTGCAACCATTTGCAAGAAGGTACCTTATGTTTCTCTTTTTGGCATCAACACATTGTATTACTTCTTGTTGTGGCAAGGATGTTTCTTCTTGGGATTCTTGGATTTATCTTTCTTCTTGACAACTAAGGATATGTTGGAGGTACCTGTAGAGATAATCAATCCAAGTTGTAGAATCTTATCTTGTTCTCGAATTAGAGATTTACAAAAGGATTCAAGAGAGGGTTTTTGATAATCACTCCCTCCAACTTCTTTGGTGGAATAAAAGGTAGGTATAAAACAAAAATATGCACTACCAATATTACCAAGAATAACATATATGCATTTATCTTCCGTCATATGTAGTTGCAATTCGATCCAGAAAATTCTACGTGTTTTGAACTTAGATAAGTAACCTTCAATGCAAGAAAAAACATTTGGAATTAAACTCATTAATTGATTCTCCAACTTTTGAGATTGAATAATATTGTTCTTACAAAAACCAACTTAAATATTTTCCCAATATTTATTTGGGGAATCAAGTCTATTGAAACATAAAAAACAATTCCAAATATTTTCGCAAAATTTTCCAAATTTTATATTTTCTTATGCTTCGAATAATTTTCATAACTTTGATTTTGAAGATTATCATTTGTATAGTTCCTTTTAGGTTTTCTTAGATGATTCTTTCTCCTTTGATTTATGTGTGCCTTTATTGACTTCTTGGATTATCTTTCATGAGATGAGGATTAGGTGATTTGGCTTGTTTGTTCCTTTCAAGTCTTTTGCCTCCTATTTATTCGACATTGAGTCTTTTTTACACTAATAATTTTTTTGTTATGTTTTGACAGGGTGGATCAATCCTAAGTCATCAAACATGATGCTTATCATCATCAACGATTCATGGGAAATTGGGGATTTGAAGCTGCAAAATGTTTAATAAAAGTACAATTCTTGTTTAAATTTCCACTTTGGAAGTCTAAGCTTAAACGTTTAAAGATCCTCTTAACCCCAATTTCATGAAGATCCGAAGTCTTGAATTTTCATAATATTTCTGTATAAATTAAAGTAATCAGTTGATGTGTCCTATTCCACCTTAAATTCATTACACGTGGCACTTATTTTGATAATTTTTGGACACACAATTCGAACATTTCAGGATGACACATGTCACCAATGTTTTGACGACACATAATCATATGTGACATCATCTTGCCATGTCACTCTAAGAGACTTTCCTCTGGGATATCATATTATCAACGAATCCAAGAAGTGTTGAAGCACTAAAGTGCTGGAGTGCCAAAGATTAAAGGTTAAGTAATGATATATTAAACTTAATTAAGGGTAAGTAATCACATCGCAACTCCAACCTTCGGGATAATTTTAACATTTTCAATTTCAATAGTCTCGAATTCCAAAAGTCCCAAAGCATTGAAGGATTAAAAAGTAAAGCATCAGTTAACTACTTGTAAATATTGATTAAAGATAAATAATCACTCCGTGACTTTGGCCTTCGAGACATGTTTAATATTCTCTGTTCAAAGCCCCAATCTTTGAAGAGTCAAAATACTTATTTTCAATAATAACGATTATTAATGTACATTAAACATGATTAGTTTGAAGTATTTGAATAAATTTTGGTGTGTTCACGTAATAAATTCTCTAACATTTAGCATGATTACCCTATCATTTTGATATAAAGTATTGAATGTAGAATTAATTAGTGTCTTAAAATATGATTTTATAAAAGATCTGAACTTTGTTCCATCTTTGTAATTTGTATTCACAAACTTTATTTTTCTTACAAGGGTAAATATTGTCAGCAAGAATTCATGGTGCCTTGTAGGGGAGAAAAAAATAAGGTCCAATACCAATTTGTAGAGAAAAGAATAAAGCCAACATTCAACAAATGACTCAAGTTAATTTGCATATTTTAAACCATTTCCTGGTTAAGCACAATTGACAATGTCACATCACTCAACAAATTTTAGTCATAGTTCAAAAGAATTTATCATTAGTACATAAGAAAGAATTTAAATTTGAGTTGAACATTAATACCAACCCACCAAAGTTCGTAGTTGCATTATTAAATTTGCACACTCAATACAAGGATCAATAGAACACAACAACATCTACGAGGAAAAAATGAAGAGATAATCCTTCAAACAACCTGTTATCACATAGGGTTGTCAGGGCCATAGGTGTGTGTCGATATACCTGAGTCTATAGTATTTCACCGTATCTATCCTTTTTGCAAACCAAATATTAAGTTTTTCCCCCTTTGACTTGTAAATCGTTCTTTGTTTTCCCTTTTTCATTTATGTGCCCTAGTTTTCCTTAAATATCTTACCCAAGTGAAATCTTGGCCCCAAGCCCCTCTGTTTTATCCAAGGGTGAGCACTTGCATCCTTTGTTTCAGTCAATGGTCTCCATATTTTCTCATCTCACAACCATTTGTCCAAATCCTTGATCATGCAGGCTGCAACCATAAAGACAAAGTGCATGTTTCTTAGCAGTTTGTTTCGGGATTGAAGCATACACAGAAGGAAGTTTTAATATTTCAACGACGAAGATTCCTAGAACAATCCATCTCAATGGCTCATAGGAATTTGAGAGTCCCAACTTACGTGAGGTATAGAGAAAGAACAAAAGGCCTCGAAGTGAGTATGAACAGTGGATCTTAAAGGGGTAAGGTATCAGTCGATCCGAGCCTTCAGGTAAATGAGCTTCGAGAAATTTGAAATGAAAAATGGTCAGAAGTCCCCAAGACCTGAAGAGTCGAAGCCACTAAAGCGCCAAATTTTCCAAAGCTACTGAAGTAGCCAAAGGCTCGATGTCCCGAAGGACCAAATCAGATCTGAGTCATTGATCAACAAGAGCCACGCGTCATCAAATCTGTCACTTCGAGAGTTTTACTTTGGGATTTTTAAAATGATAAACCTTGAAAAGTACCAAAGGGTCGAAGCCCAAAGCACTTGAAGAGAATCTGAGTCTTCGATCAGTAGGATCCATGCATCCCCATATTCTTTGCTTCGAATAAAAGAAGCAGAAGACAAATGGATTTTGGGAATTGAAATTCCCAAAGGTCGATCTGCAAAGAAAATCTCAGTCATTGTTTTTAAGGGGAAGATTTGATCCATCAATATAAAATGTGCCAGAGCTGAGCCATTGATCAAAGGACCTAATATTTGATCGCAAGATCAATGATCACACCAAATTGTGGGGTCGAAAGGTGCCCACAGTTTAAAATCTCAGGGGCGGGTAAGAATCAAAACCGTGGTTTTTAGAAAGGGACGTGTGGTGGTTCATGGTGAATTGAGGGGACAAAAGTGGTTGGCTTTTAGACCACCCTTGGTAGTGCCCGCAGTCGCACAATTGGTTAGGTTCATGGCCCTAGGTCACATTGAATATGAAGTGATGGAGAGGAGCTTCTCCAGAGGCCCAAAGTTCCTGTATTTGGTCACAAAAGAAGATAAGCTTGGCCTCAAGGCATCAGGATTGCTCAAAGAAATTGTGGGCACCGTCAGGAACATTCATGGGTGTCAGGCCTCATCCTGATCCAGATGAAGTTAGTTAATGGAAATGGGGGTTGTGGTTGAGACCTCCTCTCACCCCATAAATGAAAATCATGCTAAGAATGGTTGCGAGTACAGATTGTCTATCTAAAGCTTCCTTTTGGATGATTTTTTCTACAAAGCACATAACTGAGGCGAGCTCACGTCTGACATGAGAAGGCCTGCATAGTTTGATAGAGAAGGAACTGAATGAAAACTTTGAATGCAGTGGTCCGATCACTCTCCTTGTAGTTGCAGTAGTTCTGAGTATATATACTCAGTTTTGATATTTTGTTAAGGTCGAATGGTTGAGCTAGGTTTCCTTCTATTGTAATATTTTGATGAAGAACACTGGTTATTTGGTTATGTCATGATTTGAGACTTCTTGATTAATCTAAGTCATATTTCTTACTCCAACTTATTTTATTCTAATACTAAGAGACTTCACGATTGAATGATTCGCATGGATTGATGTGACTGTATTATGATGAATGTTTGATTATAATGTTGTTATGATTTCTTTCAGTTTCCTTGAAATTTGAATCCAAGAGGATCTTGTGTTTAAGTTTCTCTTCCTTAGGCTTTTGGAAGGCTTGATGTTCATGGCTGACCTCTACACTTTTCTCACCAAAGTATTCCTCCTACTCACCCTTACTCCAACTTACTTACTGAATTTAATCCAAGACCTCAATTGCTTGCGCATACCAGTCCATATTTCTAAGTTAGAACGCTATTTTCATTGGTTCTTCTCCATTTGGCCTCTTAAAACTCATTTACATTTACTGTATAAACTGATGGGTACTAGGCATACTTTCTATGCAATCTGAGGGTGAATTCTAGTGCTAACATTTCTGGCACCATTCTCAAGGAATGAATTGAAGACATTTTCCTGGGATAGAATGACAAAGAAGTTTTTATTCTAAAGGTGCATAAGATATTAGTACCATTGAAGATTTCTTCTTTCACCTTGAGACTCCACTATTTCAACTCCACAGTTTTAGTTGTGGCTTCGAAGGGTAGACACAGGAGGTCTACTCCACAGTTTCCTTTGGCTACACCTGAAGCTGACCCAGAGAGGGTTATTAATAAAGGAAATCTTTCTCAAGAATGTTTTTTGTTGCCATCCCAGATTGAAAAGCTCCCTAGGAAGAACGACATTGCAGAGAGCCAGTCTTAGATGGTGAACTAAAGTTGGACACATAATTCTAACTGCTTATCTTTCACCATGGTGAATCTACTGTGAAAAATCTGTTGGTGACTCCACTAAAGGGAGACAAATCAAAAGGCTATGGACGCTATCCTGGCCAAGTGATTTTCCCCCTTCAATTTCTCATCCATCATTGGTTATCCACATCCAGTGGCAGCTATAAATGAATGGGATGATTATCTTCTGAGATTCAAAGAAAGAAATCATGACCATCCCGATGAGCACTTATTAAGATTTCATATATGCATGTTTGGATATGGCTTCTTTCACGAGGATTTCTTGATCAAGATGTTCAAATTTTATTTAGAGGAAGATGCTTGTGAATGGTGTCAATCTCTCCCTGCTACTAGTATCCATTATTTCAAGGATTTTCACAATGATTTTAATTCATATTATGAGAATATTTACCTATCTCATCTTATTTTGGATGACTGTTGTAAAAAGTTTTCATTCCACATCCAGCATATGATAGATTATTCCTCATGTGATCAGTCTGGTGAAGATATGATTGAAAGAGATAGTGAGGATAGAAGCGATTATTTTGCAAATGTCGATGAAATTTTTTCTCTTCTATTTCCTGATAAGAATGCCTTCTAGATATGAGTGTTGATAGTGTTGATGATTGCATAGCCATAGATGTATCATATTCTACCTTTTATGCACATGTTAACTCAGTTCTAAAAGAAGAGATAGTTGTTGAGTAGGATTCTTCTCTTTTCCTTCAAGAGATTTCCCATGATGTATTTTCACCTAGGATTGAAGAGAAGAATCAAGAGGTCACTCATTTTTCTTTGTAAGATAAAATATTTCTATGCTCACCCATATTTGATGAGTACTTAGATGAAGAAGAGAAGATCCCTACCTTACATTTTGTTGACTTAGGGAGCATCTAGCCTGTGTATGATAGCTATGAATAAGATTTTGAGGTGGATATGAACGATTTCCAAGACCATACTATAGATCCTTTTTCCTTTATTTAGTAAGGAAAAGCATTGGGTGGAAATAAGCCATCCTGGGCCCATAGAAGACATTGAGCAACATGTTAGGGAGACGCACCCTTTCATTGATATACATGAAGAGATTTCTTGCCTTCAGTTGGCTGGCATTATGAGAGCAGACAAAGAGGAAGTGGATAAGAACCCTGCATCAGCCTTTCACTCACATGTTCTTTCCACAAACATTCAACTGGATGTGAGAAACTATAAGACAAAGAATGTTTTTTGTTACCAACCTGGTAAGTTTCATTCCCTATTTTATGACCCTGTATGGGAGTACATGGAGTTGTTTTTTTCAAGGTATTGAAGCCAACAAACTTTATCTTTCCTTCAACATTAGGAGGAGAGATGAAAATTGTAATCATTTTGTTGTCACAATTTCATTATCTTTATTTTATGAGTGACAGAGTAAATAAGTTTTCAATTAGGAGGTTACTTGACTGGCTCTGGTGGCAGTCCACTTTCACCTAACACTTTGTAAAAATCGGTTAGTCTAGGAGTGTACATAAATAATATCCTTATAGAGCTGATGTGTTTATATTCATTTTTAGTAGAGTAGTGTACATATCTCCCCATTTTCTTCAGCGAAATTTTTGAGCTAGACTCCATAGCCCAACAACTAAGGCACTAGAACTGCACCTTCTTGGCAGCTCGTAGGAAACATGCCATCCCTTGTAGAGTCAAGTGTTATCATATAGGGTTGTCAATTCCATAGTTGTGTCTCGATATACCCAATTCTATAGTCTTTCCCCGTCTCTATCGTTTTTGTGGACCAAATCTTAAGTTTTTCCCCCTTCGGCTTGTAAATCATTCTCTATTTTCCCTTGTTCATTTGTGTTCCCTAGGTTTCCTTGAATATCTTACCCAAGTGAAATATTGGCCCCAAGCCCCTCTTTTTTATCCAAGGGCGAGCACTTGCATATTGTGTTTCAGTCAATGGTATCCCTATTTTCTCAGCTCACAACCAGTCGTCCAAATGCTGGATCGTGCAGGCCGTAGCCATGAACACAAAGCATAGCTTTCTTTGCATTCTGTTGTGGGATTGAAACATAACGAGAAGGCAGTTTTAATATTTCAATGGAGAAGATTATTAGAACAGTCCAAATCAACGGCTCATGGGAATTCAGCAGTGCCAACTTGATCGAAGTATAGTACCAGAGAAAAAGGTCCCGAAGTGAGTATGAATCATTGATCTTAAAGGGGTCAAGCGGTAGTCGATCCAAGCCTTTGAGTAAATGAGATTCAAGAAATTTGAAATGAGAAATGCTTAGAAGTCCTGAAGACCCAAAGAGCTGAAGCCACCAAATCACCAAATTTGTTGAAGCTATCAAAGTGGCCTAAGGCCCAAAATAGATTTGAGTCATTGATTAGCAAGAGCCAGATGCCATCAGATCTGTCACTTGGGTAGTTTTACTTCGGGAGTTGTAAAATGAAAAAGATTGAAAGGTCCCGAAGGGCCAAAGCCCGAAGCACCTGAAGAGAATCTGAACCATCAATCAGTAGGAGCCACATGTCCCTTCGATCCTTCGCTCCGGATAAAAGAAGTAGAAGACAAATGGAGTTTGAGAATTGAAATTCTCAAAGGCCGGTCCGTGAAGCAAATGTCAGTTGTTGTTTTGAAGGGGAAGATTCAATATGTCAATCTAAAAAGTGCTAGAGCTGAGCCATTTATCAGAGGGACTAATATTAGTTCGCAATATCAATGGTCATGCCAAATTGTGGGGTCGGAAGGTGCACACATTTTAAAATCTCGTGGGCGGGCCACAATTAGAACCGTCATTTTTAGAAAGGGACATGTGGTGGTTCATTGTGAATTGTGGGGACAAAATCCATTTTCTTTTATACCACCCTTGGTAGTGCCCCCAATTGCACAATTGTTTAGGGTCATGGCCCTAGGTCACATTGAATATGGAGCGATGGAGAGGATCTACGCAAAAGGTCAAAAGAGGCCGTATTTGGTCGCAAAAGAAGATCTACTTGGCCTCGAGGTGTCGAGATTGACTCGAAGAAGTTATGTCCACCGCCTGGAACATTCATGGGTGTCAAGCGTCATCCTGATCCCGATGAAGGTAGTTAATAGAAATGGGGACGGTGGTTGACATCTCCTTTCACCCCATAAATGGAAAGCATGCTGAGAACGACCATGAGTGCAGATTGTCAATCAAAAGATTTCTTTTGGATGGATTTTCCTGCAAATAACATAACTGAGGTGAGCTCATTTCTGACATGAGAAGGCCTACACTGTGTGACAAAGCAGGCATCGAATAAAAAAATTGAATGCAGCGGTTCGATCACGCTACTGGTAGTTGCAACAATTTTGAGTATATATACTAATGGTTGAGATGGGCTCCCTGCTATTGTAATATTTGTTAAGGTTGAATGGTTGATCTAGTCTCCATGCTATTGTAATATTTTGATGAATCAGATTGCTTCTTTGGTTATGTCTTCATATGAGACTTCTTGATTAATCTAAATCATCTTTCTTAATCCATCTTATTTTCCTTTGATACTAAGAGAGTTCATGATTGACTGATTCACATGGATTTTTTTGACTGTATTATGATGAATGTTTGATTATAATGTTGTTATGATTTATTTCAGTTTCCTTGAAATTTCAATCCAAGAGGATCTTGTGTTTAACTTTTTCTTTATTAGGCTGCTAGAAGGCCTGATGTTCATGACATACCTCTACACTTTTCTCACCAAAGTCTTCCTCCTACTCACCTTTACTCCAACTTACTGACTGAAGTTAATCCAAGACCTCAATTTCTTGTGCATACAAGTCTATATTTTTGAGTTAGAACATTATTTTCATCGAGTCTTCTCCATTTGGCCTCTTAAAACTCATTTACATTTACCTTCTATGCATTCTGAGGGTGAATTCTAGTGCTACCACAACCAACAAGCAATGAAGTTTCCAGAAGAAATATAGATGTTCAAATATTTTCTAATATTTAGTTAGCCTAGCACTTAAAATATTTTCTTCTATTTTGAGAAATAGAAATGTGGAAGTCTAACTAATTTTGGTTAAGAAAAAATTGTGTAAATAAACACATTTGAGATATGAAGAGGATTTTTCAGGGTGGGTTTTTATCTCTTGATGTGAAGAGAGACATTTTAATAGAAATTCCTACAGGAAGACATATATTCTACTTCTCATTTATTTGAGTTATGTGTTTTCTATGTGTTTCTACTTTATCATAATTCATTTTCTTTAGTCTATGGTGTTGAAGGAATGAATGAATGCAATTTAGTAATACATCTATTGTGGTTCACTTAATTAGATGTCCATGAAGGTATAGTTTTTTCTCTGTTTTAGTGTAAGTGAAACACAAGCTATTTTTATATAGATGTTCTCATCCTAATTCATATTTTAGACATACATTTGATGTTTCTTCTATTGAAAATAAGGTAAGATTTATCAACATTGGATACCTTTCATTGTTTGTTAATTTTGTTTGCTATAATTCTTCTTTCCATCTCTTGATTATTGATAAAATCCCAAAGGAAGAGATAATTTATATGTACTTCAAAATTATTAGAGTATTGAAGTTTTGTTCTAATATGAAGGTAGAAAGGCATTGTAAGATAAAATAGTATTAAATTTGGATGCCTGAGATTGTTCTGTGAACCCATAATAAATCTCAGGAACAACAAAGTCCTTAAAGGTGAAACCTTAAATCAGGAGATATGGACATTTAGATTAGTTGATGAAATTAGGCATTCCTATTAATCCATTTGGCATACTTGTCATCATCAATTGGTTCTTCTTATTTTATCAAGGTAATATGGTAGAGTCCTTTACTTCTTAATAAATCCTCCATATGGGATTTCCATTGGAAGTATTTGGTGTTGGTAAGAAAACAATCACTCAGAGATGGCATATTAAAATATGTAGAAAAAGATGAAATTTATGGTNCTATAAATGAATGGGATGATTATCTTCTGAGATTCAAAGGAAGAAAGCATGACCATCCCGATGAGCACTTATTAAGATTTCATATATGCATGTTTGAATATGGCTTCTTTCACGAGGATTTCTTGATCAAGATGTTCAAATTTTTTTTAGAGGAAGATGCTTGTGAATGGTGTCAATCTCTCCCTGCTACTAGTATCCATTATTTCAAGGGTTTTCACAATGATTTTAATTCATATTATGAGAATATTTACCTGTCTCATCTTATTTTGGATGACTATTGTAAGAAGTTTTCATTCCACATCCAGCATATGATAGATTATTCCTCGTGTGATCAGTCTAGTGAAGATATGATTGAAAGAGATAGTGAGGATAGAAGCGATTATTTTGCAAATGTGGATGAAATTTTTTCTCTTTCTATTTCCTGATAAGAATGCCTTCTAGATATGAGTGTTGATAGTGTTGATGATTGCATAGCCATAGATGTATCATATTCTGCCTTTTATGCACATGTTAACTCAGTTCTAAAAGAAGAGATAGTTGTTGAGTAGGATTCTTCTCTTTTCCTTCAAGAGATTTCCCATGATGTATTTTCACCTAGGATTGAAGAGAAGAATCAAGAGGTCGCTCATTTTTCTTTGTAAGATAAAATATTTCTATGCTCACCCATATTTGATGAGTACTTAGATGAAGAAGAGAAGATCCCTACCTTACATTTTGTTGGCTTAGGGAGCATCTAGCCTGTGTATGATAGCTATGAATAAGATTTTGATGTGGATATGAACGATTTCCAAGACCATACTATAGATCCTTTTTACTTTATTTAGTAAGGAAAAGCATTGGGTGGAAATAAGCCATCCTGGGCCCATAGAAGACACTGAGCAACATGTTAGGGAGACGCACCCTTTCATTGATATACATGAAGAGATTTATTGCCTTCAGTTGGCTGGCGGTATGAGAGCAGACAAAGAGGAAGTGGATAAGAAGCCTGCATCATCCTTTCACTCACATGTTCTTTCCACAAACATTTAGCTGGATGTGAGAAACTATAAGACAAAGAATGTTTTTTGTTACCAACCTGGTAAGTTTCATCCCCTATTTTATGACCCTGTATGGGAGTACATGGAGTTGTTTTTTTCAAGGGATTGAAGCCTCCAAACTTTATATTTCCTTTAGCATTAGGAGGAGAGATGAAAATTGTAATCATTTTGTTGTCACAGTTTCATTATCTTTATTTTATCAGTGACAGAGTAAATAAGTTTTCAGTTAGGAGGTTACTTGACTGGCTCTGGTGGCAGTCCACTTTCACCTAGCACTTTGTAAAAANTGTTAACTCAGTTCTAAAAGAAGAGATAGTTGTTGAGTAGGATTCTTCTCTTTTCCTTCAAGAGATTTCCCATGATGTATTTTCACCTAGGATTGAAGAGAAGAATCAAGAGGTCACTCATTTTTCTTTGTAAGATAAAATATTTCTATGCTCACCCATATTTGATGAGTACTTAGATGAAGAAGAGAAGATCCCTACCTTACATTTTGTTGACTTAGGGAGCATCTAGCCTGTGTATGATAGCTATGAATAAGATTTTGAGGTGGATATGAACGATTTCCAAGACCATACTATAGATCCTTTTTCCTTTATTTAGTAAGGAAAAGCATTGGGTGGAAATAAGCCATCCTGGGCCCATAGAAGACATTGAGCAACATGTTAGGGAGACGCACCCTTTCATTGATATACATGAAGAGATTTCTTGCCTTCAGTTGGCTGGCATTATGAGAGCAGACAAAGAGGAAGTGGATAAGAACCCTGCATCAGCCTTTCACTCACATGTTCTTTCCACAAACATTCAACTGGATGTGAGAAACTATAAGACAAAGAATGTTTTTTGTTACCAACCTGGTAAGTTTCATTCCCTATTTTATGACCCTGTATGGGAGTACATGGAGTTGTTTTTTTCAAGGTATTGAAGCCAACAAACTTTATCTTTCCTTCAACATTAGGAGGAGAGATGAAAATTGTAATCATTTTGTTGTCACAATTTCATTATCTTTATTTTATGAGTGACAGAGTAAATAAGTTTTCAATTAGGAGGTTACTTGACTGGCTCTGGTGGCAGTCCACTTTCACCTAACACTTTGTAAAAATCGGTTAGTCTAGGAGTGTACATAAATAATATCCTTATAGAGCTGATGTGTTTATATTCATTTTTAGTAGAGTAGTGTACATATCTCCCCATTTTCTTCAGCGAAATTTTTGAGCTAGACTCCATAGCCCAACAACTAAGGCACTAGAACTGCACCTTCTTGGCAGCTCGTAGGAAACATGCCATCCCTTGTAGAGTCAAGTGTTATCATATAGGGTTGTCAATTCCATAGTTGTGTCTCGATATACCCAATTCTATAGTCTTTCCCCGTCTCTATCGTTTTTGTGGACCAAATCTTAAGTTTTTCCCCCTTCGGCTTGTAAATCATTCTCTATTTTCCCTTGTTCATTTGTGTTCCCTAGGTTTCCTTGAATATCTTACCCAAGTGAAATATTGGCCCCAAGCCCCTCTTTTTTATCCAAGGGCGAGCACTTGCATATTGTGTTTCAGTCAATGGTATCCCTATTTTCTCAGCTCACAACCAGTCGTCCAAATGCTGGATCGTGCAGGCCGTAGCCATGAACACAAAGCATAGCTTTCTTTGCATTCTGTTGTGGGATTGAAACATAACGAGAAGGCAGTTTTAATATTTCAATGGAGAAGATTATTAGAACAGTCCAAATCAACGGCTCATGGGAATTCAGCAGTGCCAACTTGATCGAAGTATAGTACCAGAGAAAAAGGTCCCGAAGTGAGTATGAATCATTGATCTTAAAGGGGTCAAGCGGTAGTCGATCCAAGCCTTTGAGTAAATGAGATTCAAGAAATTTGAAATGAGAAATGCTTAGAAGTCCTGAAGACCCAAAGAGCTGAAGCCACCAAATCACCAAATTTGTTGAAGCTATCAAAGTGGCCTAAGGCCCAAAATAGATTTGAGTCATTGATTAGCAAGAGCCAGATGCCATCAGATCTGTCACTTGGGTAGTTTTACTTCGGGAGTTGTAAAATGAAAAAGATTGAAAGGTCCCGAAGGGCCAAAGCCCGAAGCACCTGAAGAGAATCTGAACCATCAATCAGTAGGAGCCACATGTCCCTTCGATCCTTCGCTCCGGATAAAAGAAGTAGAAGACAAATGGAGTTTGAGAATTGAAATTCTCAAAGGCCGGTCCGTGAAGCAAATGTCAGTTGTTGTTTTGAAGGGGAAGATTCAATATGTCAATCTAAAAAGTGCTAGAGCTGAGCCATTTATCAGAGGGACTAATATTAGTTCGCAATATCAATGGTCATGCCAAATTGTGGGGTCGGAAGGTGCACACATTTTAAAATCTCGTGGGCGGGCCACAATTAGAACCGTCATTTTTAGAAAGGGACATGTGGTGGTTCATTGTGAATTGTGGGGACAAAATCCATTTTCTTTTATACCACCCTTGGTAGTGCCCCCAATTGCACAATTGTTTAGGGTCATGGCCCTAGGTCACATTGAATATGGAGCGATGGAGAGGATCTACGCAAAAGGTCAAAAGAGGCCGTATTTGGTCGCAAAAGAAGATCTACTTGGCCTCGAGGTGTCGAGATTGACTCGAAGAAGTTATGTCCACCGCCTGGAACATTCATGGGTGTCAAGCGTCATCCTGATCCCGATGAAGGTAGTTAATAGAAATGGGGACGGTGGTTGACATCTCCTTTCACCCCATAAATGGAAAGCATGCTGAGAACGACCATGAGTGCAGATTGTCAATCAAAAGATTTCTTTTGGATGGATTTTCCTGCAAATAACATAACTGAGGTGAGCTCATTTCTGACATGAGAAGGCCTACACTGTGTGACAAAGCAGGCATCGAATAAAAAAATTGAATGCAGCGGTTCGATCACGCTACTGGTAGTTGCAACAATTTTGAGTATATATACTAATGGTTGAGATGGGCTCCCTGCTATTGTAATATTTGTTAAGGTTGAATGGTTGATCTAGTCTCCATGCTATTGTAATATTTTGATGAATCAGATTGCTTCTTTGGTTATGTCTTCATATGAGACTTCTTGATTAATCTAAATCATCTTTCTTAATCCATCTTATTTTCCTTTGATACTAAGAGAGTTCATGATTGACTGATTCACATGGATTTTTTTGACTGTATTATGATGAATGTTTGATTATAATGTTGTTATGATTTATTTCAGTTTCCTTGAAATTTCAATCCAAGAGGATCTTGTGTTTAACTTTTTCTTTATTAGGCTGCTAGAAGGCCTGATGTTCATGACATACCTCTACACTTTTCTCACCAAAGTCTTCCTCCTACTCACCTTTACTCCAACTTACTGACTGAAGTTAATCCAAGACCTCAATTTCTTGTGCATACAAGTCTATATTTTTGAGTTAGAACATTATTTTCATCGAGTCTTCTCCATTTGGCCTCTTAAAACTCATTTACATTTACCTTCTATGCATTCTGAGGGTGAATTCTAGTGCTACCACAACCAACAAGCAATGAAGTTTCCAGAAGAAATATAGATGTTCAAATATTTTCTAATATTTAGTTAGCCTAGCACTTAAAATATTTTCTTCTATTTTGAGAAATAGAAATGTGGAAGTCTAACTAATTTTGGTTAAGAAAAAATTGTGTAAATAAACACATTTGAGATATGAAGAGGATTTTTCAGGGTGGGTTTTTATCTCTTGATGTGAAGAGAGACATTTTAATAGAAATTCCTACAGGAAGACATATATTCTACTTCTCATTTATTTGAGTTATGTGTTTTCTATGTGTTTCTACTTTATCATAATTCATTTTCTTTAGTCTATGGTGTTGAAGGAATGAATGAATGCAATTTAGTAATACATCTATTGTGGTTCACTTAATTAGATGTCCATGAAGGTATAGTTTTTTCTCTGTTTTAGTGTAAGTGAAACACAAGCTATTTTTATATAGATGTTCTCATCCTAATTCATATTTTAGACATACATTTGATGTTTCTTCTATTGAAAATAAGGTAAGATTTATCAACATTGGATACCTTTCATTGTTTGTTAATTTTGTTTGCTATAATTCTTCTTTCCATCTCTTGATTATTGATAAAATCCCAAAGGAAGAGATAATTTATATGTACTTCAAAATTATTAGAGTATTGAAGTTTTGTTCTAATATGAAGGTAGAAAGGCATTGTAAGATAAAATAGTATTAAATTTGGATGCCTGAGATTGTTCTGTGAACCCATAATAAATCTCAGGAACAACAAAGTCCTTAAAGGTGAAACCTTAAATCAGGAGATATGGACATTTAGATTAGTTGATGAAATTAGGCATTCCTATTAATCCATTTGGCATACTTGTCATCATCAATTGGTTCTTCTTATTTTATCAAGGTAATATGGTAGAGTCCTTTACTTCTTAATAAATCCTCCATATGGGATTTCCATTGGAAGTATTTGGTGTTGGTAAGAAAACAATCACTCAGAGATGGCATATTAAAATATGTAGAAAAAGATGAAATTTATGGTATTGATGGAAATATCTCAAAAAAATAGGTTATTTCAAAAAAATGACATTGAAAACAAACTACAGATGTGAAAGTTATATGATTTTGAAAAAGACATAAATGGCAACCAAAGAGCCACGTGGGAAGAACAATTTGGTCAACATGGTGATACCCCTCCTAATAGCCTCACTTTTACAAATATATTTCCTATGAGGTGACCCACTTTTATAGAAAAAAGAGACTTGAAGTCAAGACCTTTTACTTAATAAACAAACTTTTAACCAAGTGAGATAGTCAAAAACATATTGTATTGTTTAGAAGGAGGATTGTTGTTGTTGTTGTTGTTGTTTTTGTTGAAGATGTCATTTGAGAGTGTGCTCATAAAAAAGTATTTCCACATCAGTAAAAAAATTATTTTCTCGACAACAACAAGGGTTAGATATCAGTTAGATTACCTAGAGAATGTAGATTTTCCCTTTATTTATGATTTATCGAGATCGCACAATGCACATGACAAAGAACATACTTATACATGAAAACCATTTTCGACATAGTTCTTATTTGACGAGATCAAACAAATGAATAAGGAGGATATAAGAAATGCTCATAGAGGTCCAGGAGGATTTGGAATGCACAAAGAGGTCCCAAATGATCCATAAAATCTCAAAATTTGATCATCTCAAATGTTCATGATAATGAAACTATTCTGTAGAGCTTGTCGTCAACTTTCAAACAATGAAAACGAAAATTCAAACAGAGTTTGTATGCAAAATTTATAAGCATTCAAAGTTCCAGTAAACCCATGTCAAAAGTCAAAAGACAAAGTAAAAGGGAAAATAACGGGGTGACACATACACCTAATTGAAAACTAACTAGAAAAGGCAAAATAGAAGTTGATGAATCATAGGTTG
>JZKD02S1621434.1:100085-124186 GCA_000966675.3 Picea glauca | reverse complement strand
TACAATGGGATGAGTAACAAACTCATAAATGTGATCCACTAATCTCTCTTTAGTTCCATACATTTCTCAACCATCTAGACACATAACCCTCTTTTGTCCTTGATCTTCTCCATGACATCATGATCTTTTATCTTATCAAAATCGAATTTGATCATTCAAGGCCACATAAAGGTGTCTTGGAAGCTTCCTTGGAACCTACACATGTCACAAAAACAATCCACTTTCCATATATGAAGTAAAATATATTATTTTCTAATATTTAATCAAGAATTTCTCTCAAAAATGCTTGAAAATAAATAATATTTGGAAAATATAATGAGACCCATTAATGGTGAACAATAGGGAAAATGAAGTGACATGGTGGTGAATAATGAGTGATATAATGGAAGCATAGGTGAAAAATGTATGGTAATGAGTGATATTTGTATGACGTTTTTAAGCCCAAACATAGCATCTCTCACAAAGGTTGAAGGAAATCAAACTATAAGAATTACACTTATATTTTGAACGAGAGTTGCAAAGAATCAAGCCCTTGTCTTAAGTGGCAGTTTAAAGTTTTTAACATGCATGCCTTGTGTGTGATTGAGAGAAGGAAGATATTAGGATAGCCTGGTCAAGGGTGGTATTGGTAGGGAGTGTGCTACGAAAGTTGTAGTCTAAATGTTCTACAAAATGACTATTTTCTAGCGATATTTTTCGGGGACCTTTACCCGAAATCCAGTGAGAAAATGTTAGATTTGCATATTTGAGTGATTATTTCTATATAATATGAGTGCCCCAAGGTTTTTCAGCATGTTGTATCCATTTTTGAATAGTGATTTCATGCAGATTTATGTCGTTGGATTCCAATGAAAAAAGCCATTTCATAGAGTAGTGAGACAATGCCAAAATACTACTATTGGTTGGTAGGTACATGTGCTACTTGTTGTCGAAGAAGCTACATGCAGCCAAAACTCCACCTTACAAACCAATAACTTTTGTGATACTTAGATTTTATTACGCCAAAGGCGTTCTTTTAAGGAAGCAGTTTTTCCACCCTGGATGGGGTGCCACGTAGCTCAGCCAGGCCACGCAGTTTGAAGCCAGGTTGGGCCTTAAATATAGGCCACCAACTCCCATCCCCTCACCATTAAGGATGGGAGCAAGCCCGAGCATCCAGGCCCATGGGATGAGCCCTCTTACACGAGTGAAGAGGACAGACGCACAGAGCACTAAGAGGGTAGCCTTAATGGCAGATCCTGTCATGATCACCCTCATGAATATCATCGTTTTTGGCCTGGAGAAAACTCATTCTGAGCTCAAGCAGTAGAAGCCAGACATTTCTGAGCTCTGGTGTAGTGTTAGCAACCATGTTGTCACTCTGGTCCTTGTTCTTCTCGCTCCCATGCCAAGGGAAAGAGGTAAGCCCCGCAGGGCCACTGCCTGGTATGCCTTCGATGCTCGTCGAAAGAGGCAACAGAGATTCGAATGGGCATTTTCCATGGCTTGGACGCAGCTCATCCACAAAGCCAAAAATCCTAGGATGCCTCCCATGGCCTACGTGGAGGAGGTTTTTCCGGAAGAACCCATTTAGGCTCCTCCGGAACACCTCTTCTTTACAGTTCTCGACAATTGGAATCTTCCAACCTGCTTTCCAGGGGAGGCTGCGACAAAGGACATAGGGACAACACATAGCTACCATAGAGAGGCTGACCAAATTGAGGAACACACTACCTGCTTTATTGAAGAAGAAATATCGGACGTTGTGGATGCAACGACGACTTCAAGCGCAAGTGAATTCTTCACAGAAGAGGACTGCCAAAATGCTCAAAGGGGACAGGAAGGAAGGAACAAGACAAACGAGGAGGCCATCAATCTAGGAGATGCACTATCGGAGGATAGCTGAGTGAGGGAGGGTGGCATGGCTCATATGCCACGTCCCCTCTCCAGCATGCAGGAAGCATGGCGTGTCCAGCCGCCATTCTTCCACCTGGAACACCTGGAGCTGATGTTTTAAATGAGAAGACTAGTGGAAGACCAAATCCACCGAGCCATCCAACTCAGTCAACACCTAGACATGTTGTATGATGCTTACTCCAACACGACACCAGGCTGACGATGCCCGACATGTGCACAACCCTTCACGCTGTCAGCCAGAGCAGGAAAGCAGGGAGGAGATGTTGACTTGGAAACCCTAGCGCCACTGGGTAATTGTTTTAGTTAGTGTTATGGTTAGAACTTCTGTTTTGATTAAAGCTATGGCTTTAGCACTATCAAGGTTTTAATATGTTGTAATTACGAAGATAAGGGAACATTTTCAGACTAAAGATTGCCATATGTCCTGGTTTTTTCCATGCAGGATAGATGGTAGACCGTTTTTTGATACATACTGCATAGGAGGCCGGTTGTCCCGGTTTTCATTAACCCGGCGAGATAGTTGGCAGTCCAAGTGTTTTTGTAAGTTTGAAAAGTTATTGCAATAGGATCCAACCCCCCCTTTTTTACTTTAAAAAAAAGGGGACCAGTTTTTCCATTTTTTCGTCGTATGTCGATAACGTATAGAAAATTGCCATTTGTTTTTGTCTACTGGTCAAACCGATTATTACGTATTCAACCCTTCTCCTCTAGTTGCCTTCCGTCGTCACCGTCCTCCATTACATTGCAAGTTTCGAATAGTACATTCTTGTCCAGTTTAACTTCTTCTGGTGAATATATCCAACCCATTGCAACACTAAACATTGGCCAATACACATCTCTGTATTGCTAGCATTTCGAGAAAATGAACTAAGTTTGTGTTTAAATGAAAAGAAATGGATGGATAAGTGTAAAAAAAGGTCAGTTTTTACATGAAATTTGTCCATGAAAACTTATGATCCCCACAGTGCAGAAGAGAGACCAATTTGGGTAGAATCTGATAATAATCCGTTGAAAGCTTGTTTATTTGGCTTTTTTGGAGGCTTAGTGGAATCCAACGTTCTTTTGCTTCGATTAACAAGAATAAGCGAAAGAGTCGAGTAAATGATGAGATAAAAGGGTTGGCTAGGATGATGCATTTAGGTGCATGTTCCGTTAAATGATCCAATCGGGTTGCATTTCTGAGAAATCGAGTTAAATAAACAACACATGGTAAAGAGAAACGATTAGTTGCCTCATAGGACTCGAAGAAACTTTTATTTTCAATTGGTTCTTTGTCTCATTTTTCAAGATTAGTCGATGTCTTCAAGATTAAAATTAAGTTGATTTCATATTCATATGAATGACATTCATCTAATGGTTTTTAATAGATGTAAGTTAAGATTAACCAATATTATTCTTTTCAGGGTTTAATAAATTTAAGATGAATTTAATAAACAAGTGGAAATGTATGTATTTAGAGAAAGTTTCTTTCAAATGAATTTATAAATAATAATAAATATTTTTTTGGATTTATAAATAATAATAAATATTTTCCTAAACATATTTTGGACTTTGATTCATCTCATATTGAAATGGCTTAAGTCAACAAACATTGACAATGTATTTTGGGTTGTCTTTCACCCTACCCACTTGATTTTGGGTTGTCTTGGACTCCTAACCACTTGAAACGAGGATTGTATGGCAAGGCAACCCCTGCCGAGTTAGTTGGGAAATATATTTTGAATAATGAAACTTAATGTAACTAAATGCACAAGTAATGAATATTTTTTGTCAAAAGATAATAATTGAGGGTTGTTTATTATTCAAAATGTATAATGAACAAATGGAACTATAATATTCATAAATACAATATAAATATAATAAATATTATAAATATAATAATAAATAATATATTAGATAATAAATATAATATAAATATAATAATGCATAATACTAAATACATAGTACAACCTTTTATTTTTAGATGTGGTGATTGGTGAAATTCATTGATTATGTAATTAATTCTACATATTGAAAGAGGTGAAGGGAGCAATAACAATTCAATTATATCAATCAATTAGAAATGAGAAACACAAATATATTTATTATATCCAAAAATATATATGTGTTTTCCTATGTTAAACATTGCATTGCATACACAAATTTATGGTAAAAGGCAAATTAATGTCACATCAAAAGCAAACTCATTGATATAGTCCCATGGCGGGGACTAATAAGGATTTCAATTCTCCATTGTATGAGTTTATTAAAGAAATAAGATTGAAAATCGGAAGTTTCACTGCTTGATAATGTTTTCTTGAAACGATATGCAAGATTTGTGTAAAGAAATTATTTACCTTTTTTGCTAGATTTAATGATGAGAATATTGTATAATCACCTTAATTTGGCAACTTAAATGAGATGGAAAATGGAATAAAATAATTGGGTTTAATCGTTTGAAAACTTTTAAGTAATAAGGTGGAAGAAGAGCACATGAATCTTTTACTTTTAACTTTGTTGATTCTTTGCATCCACTTAGCAATGACCTGACATCATCTTCCAATGATATTATTCGAGCTTGCATAGAAGAAAGACTCGAGACCTTAAATTAATAGTGGTAGAAGATGAAAAATATGCAAAGTTAAGTTTCATAATGAGATTAAATACAAGGGAAAACAAATAGAGATTAACACCTATTTTACAAGAAAGAACTACACAAACTTGTACATGAGAAGACCTAGAGATTTCTCATGCTGGAATTGATGCAATAATTTAAAATAATTCTTATAGTGTCTATAAAAATAAATATCATTTTCTATGTAGATGTTTCTTACACCTAAAAATTATCATATGGTGTGATGTTGTGCTCCATCCAATGGATAGAGTGACTTGACATGTATAGGGTGCTTGTGACAATTGACATATTTTTGGATCAATCCATGTCATATGTAACAATTAATTTGCATTGATATGTTTCATTATATCAAGTGATGACACACTCTGATAAAACCTACAAACATTTTGATTCAACGTTACCTTGCCATGTCATGACAACTGCTAATCCAGAGTTCAATCTCGAGCTATTGCTAAATTGTTCGTCTTAGCTCTCCACAACTAATGAATTGGTAATTCTAGCTTGTATCAATTTTGTTTTCTAATTAAGGCATATACACTGCCATTGATACCATAAGCTTTTAGGTCGTACTCATCGCTATATCTTTAAAACAATGGTATTAAAGAGAAATGGTAATTCAGACTTGAACTCAAGATTAATGAATCGATGCCTTAAGGCAAGTATGTGATTTCAATTTCTATTGTTCGTAAAAGGATATTTTTAGTCTAAAGTAATAAATTGTGGACCAAATATTTTATTTTAAGAGGGGATCTTAATTTTTGCACTTTTTTCGGCTCTTTGGCCTATATACTTCAAATTTTAGTGTCAATTTATAGATTTGGTGTTAAGTTAGTTAAGTCGAAAGTGTCTTTTAAGGGACATATGCCCATCATTTTTTGTCACTCAAGATCGATTGAAATTTACCATTAGTATTTGGAAAGCCCATACCACTTGTACTTATCCACATATCCTCCTATCTCTACCCATGACTTCCTCTCCATGTGAAGACTTCATTTCCTTTTTCCGTCAACTTGTTGCATTGTGGATCGAAATCCATTCTTGAGAGATTATAAAACATTAATATAATATTCACTTTTAAGCACAACCAAGGTTAAATTCTTTACTGTCAATCAAACTTCTCATACATGTACTTTTACCCACAACATTACCATTTAAATTATATATATGTAAAATAAGTCGATGATCCAGGTGGATATCGGTGGCCACCCACCTCTTCCAACTGGCTCAAAACAGTTTTCTGACAATTTTGGCAATTTACTATTTTTAGCAATTTTAACTTCCGGGGCCATTTTGAGGGCCTAAATGAAGGTTTTTCAGGATTGAGCTTCTCAATAATAGCCAAAGGCATGATTGAGCCCCCAAAATGAATCTCCTCGACGATACCTTTCCAAGTTGTTTGCCGGATAATCCACAGTTGGTGTCATTTTTGTCGACGTTTCGAATCCGAATCGGGATTCATCATCAGGACTAATCGTCAATTGATAGCTTTGCTGATCTCGGTCAATTAATAGTTATTGTGCAGGAGTTTTTGAGATTTAAACCTAGGTCGGATTTCTAAAAAACCTACAAAAATTAATTAATTTAATTTTGTTTATATATATAAATGTATTTTAAACTAATTAGTAAGATAGTAATATAATAGCCCGCATGGGTGTAGACCGATTGGCAAGTCCGTGTAAATGGCAGGAACTATGTAAAATGGAGGTCTCAAGGTCGATTCTCACCCCGCTTTACCCGGAGGGCGTGCTTGCGGGATGTGCGTTTCTCCCCAGGGGTTATAAGGCAGCCGACAGGATTCGACCCCGTGTCACGCGAGTACGATACTACCATTGTTACCGATTCCCCTGAGCAAAAAAAAATATATATATATAGTAATATAATAAATCATACTTTATTACTAAGTTTGTAAAGTAAAAATAAGTTTTTAGTGTTTCTAATTTAAGTGAATTATATTTATATTTAAACAAAAATTAAATATTTAATTAATTGAATTAAATTTAAAGTTATAAGCATAAATTGAACAATTAATAAGATTGTTTTTAGGTTTAGAGTTTTAAAAATGTTTTATAGTATTTTATAAATAATATAATACTTAGTGCTTTTAATTGAAAAGTAATAATAGTTTAAGGTAGGAAGGGGGTAGTTAGGTTGTTGTATGGTTAAAGTTTTATATTTTGATTTATTAGTAATATTTAAAAAGGTGAACTAGTTACTAGAATACAGAAGGTGGGGTTTAGGTTTTAGTTTTTGGTTGATTAGATAAAAATAATAGGTAAGGAGGTTTGGTTAGACTCCTAAGTCTAGGAGCTGATACTACGGAAAAACCTAAAAGGTGAAAAAGTTTTAGGGTTTTAATTTAAAAGTACTTTTAATTTTGTTTATATTTAATTGTTTTGTAGATAAAATGTCAAAGGGTTAGGTTATAAGTAGTAGGTGTCTATAATTAATTTTTTTATATAAAAGTAGGTAAAACAGGTTAGTTAGACCCCTAAGTCTAAGCAGTGAAGCAAACGAAAACCTAAAAACCTAAGGAAAGAAGAAGGGAGGTGTCATACCTGACTTGATCCTCTAAGTTGGTTGATTAATGGGTGCCAAACACTGCTCACCTCCAGGCCACTGTCTCTGTTCATGTTGTTGGGGTGTTTGATTATTTCGAGAGCTTCTCTTAAGCGTCTCATGTAGTAATGATCCTCTTTTGCTAGTATCTTTGTATCCTCCAGACAAACATGATGTTTGGTCTTAAGTGAGTGTTCTACTAAGGCCGAGGTGCGAATCCGTTCATTTCTAATGTCTGCTCCATGTTCTTTAATCCTTACTTGAAATGATCGTCTGGTTTCCCCAATGTAATATTTCCCGCATGAACAAGAGACTTTGTAGATGCCTTTTCCTTGCTGTTGGTCTATAGGGTCTTTTACAGACTTCATTCTTTGTCTGATGGTAACTAGGGGTTTGAAGGAGGTTGTAATTTCTTTCTTTTTTAAGACTTTTGCAGTCTTGTCTGTGACACCCCGAATGTAACGAAGGAAGGCCTTTATGTTGGAGGTTTGATCATTCTGTACACGGGTCTTATTGTCCTTCCTATTCATTTCTTTTTTTATGTCTTTATATCTATACCCAATGTTCTTAAAGACCTTGGTTAAGTGGTCTATTTCTTCCTTAAGATGTTCTTTGTCAGAAATTCTTGCTACCCTTATCGCCATGGTGTTGAGAACCCCCATCTTCTGAGAGGGATGGTGGTGGGAATCTGCATGGAGGTAACTGTCTATGTGATTTTTCTTCCTGAAGACCTTGTGTCCCAGTGTACCATTATGTTTTCTAGTCATAAGAACATTTAGGAAGGGTATGTTGTTGTTTTCTTCTAGTTCCATGGTGAATTTTATGTTTTCTGAAATACAATTGAGGCGTATGATACCTTTCCAACGGGCTATCATACGCCTAAAACGAAGATCGTATGCAAAAGTTATGACCCCGAGAAGTTGATGTACTAACTTACCCAAACGGGGCCCACATGATTTTTGGCACTTCATCTCCTAGGGTTAGGTTTTTGGCTGTCTAGGGTTTTTGATGTTCCTGTTTATTGTAAAAAGGCCTTTAGAGCCTCATTGTAATCATCTTCTTGTGAATGAACGTGGTCGTCACATCTCTTCTCAGAGATACGCCGCCACCATTCCAGCAAGCTTGTTTCCGCTGTATTTTACAGTTTCAGCTTATTTCCTTATTGAATAGAAAACCAGTTTTACTGTATCTCTGTTATTTTTTGTTAAACACCTGTTAATAATTTGTAGTCATTTTGTTTTGATCATAAAATCTGGATCAGTGGTATCAGAGCGGTCTGGTCCTTGTCGTCTTAATGCATGTCCCCAACGAGGTCGGAGTACAAAGAGTTGGGTCTCAAGTTTGTTTCTCTTGAAGACAAAAGCTATCGCACACCCAAGAGACCTATCATGGCAGAAGAAAAGAAAGATCACGAGACAGGATATCCTTTCAAACTATTGATTGAGGAACCCCTCACGCAACAAAGGAACGAGATGATGGATAGTTTCATGCAAATCCTTTGACGGCTCCCAACAGGCGACGCATCTTCTTCGAGCGAAGGCGCCACCCCCTTCAAGGTACAAATAAACTTTGGTATTCCTATATTTGAAGGTCATATAGACGCATATGTTGTAGACAAGTGGTTGAATCTACTAGAAGGGTATTTTTTTGTCCATAACTTTTCGAATAGAGAAAAGATTACTTTTACACTCCTCAAAGTTGTTCCCCATGTCAAAGATTGGTGGGAAACTTTCTGTGAGCAAAAGGAAACAGAGGAACCCTCATTATTTACAGTCACGGCCACTTGGGATAACTTCGGGGATGCTATTAAGGAACAATACTACCCTTTCGGAAGTTATGACGACTTGTATACCAAATGGACCACATTGCGGCAAGAAAGAGACCAAGCAGTGCCAGATTTAAGGAATATCTTTCATACCTTGCGCACCAAGTTGGGCATCAAAGATTCGAAGCGACATTTGGTGCTGAAGTATCGCAACGCTCTACATAGATACATCCAGACCAAAATGGAATTTTTCGACATCTCATCCTTGGGCGTGGCCTACCAATATGCCGTCAAAATCGAGCAGAAGCTCAAACAAAAGACGCGACAATTTGGGCCTAGGAACCCCTCACAAAAAAAGCTAGGAAAGGGTGGCCCCAACCCACAGAACAAAGGACAGAGCAAAGATGGATAGTATCAGGACAACCAGTCCAAGCCACAACCAAAGAAGGACACTAGAAAGACAAAGAAAGATACCAGGAAGTGGTGTGACTTCCATAAGAGCCCTTAGCATAACACTATTGATTGTCGCTCAAAGCAGTCGTTGGTGGCCGAAGTGAAAGCCTCTGACTCATATGCGGGTTCAGACTCTGAGCCAGAACTAGAAAGGGGAAGAAGGATCATTGACACGGGACCCAGTGCCACCGTTGCTACCACCAAGCTCCAGCATGGTGAACCAGATGAGCCAGAAAAAGGAGAATGCCTCTTCCATTCATAGATGTGGGTAAAAGGCACCCCGCTACACTTCATCGTTGATAGCGGTAGCCAGAAGAACCTCATCTCAGCAGAGGTCGTCGAGCGGCTGGCCCTGCCAACAACACCACACTCACAACCCTACACCATTGGATGGCTCTGCCAAGGAAGCAATCTCCAAGTCAGGCAACAGTGTCGACTGTCGTACGACATCAAGCCCTTCAAAAATGAGGTATTATGTGATGTTGCTTCTCTCGAAGTTTGTGATGTTCTATTGGGCCAACCTTATTTATGGAAACATCATGTTGTATGTTAGTCTAGGCCTTGTAGTGTTATTATTACTTTGAACAGGAAATTGTACAAGATACCCGTGGCAGTCCCACCTAGTGCTATTTTCTTGATCTCTCCTAAGCAATGCAGGAAGGTCATCTCTCAGACGGGGAATTTTGTCTTCTTCATGATTCACTCTCAGAATAAGCGAAATATCACAACCACATCCAGGGTCTTTGCGGCCGACCTCTCCACATAGCAGAAGCAAGTAGATAAGGTCGTGGAAGAATACTCAGATATCTTCTTCTCACACTGTCGGGTCAAGCACCCCATTGATATGACCCTCGGTGCACCGCTTCCCAATGGGCCAGTCTATCGTCGCTCCCTATTAGAGAATGAGGAGATCAAGCGACAGATCCAAGAACTGCTCCACAAGGGGCACATCTGTCCCAACTCATCACCTTGCGGGAGCCCAATCGTGCTGGTACAGAAGAAAGATGGAACCCGACGACTCTGCATTGATTACTGGGCTTTGAATAAAATCACAGTCAGAAACCGATACCCGATTCCCCGAATCGACGACCTCCTTGATCAACTCACGGGGGCCAAATACTTTAGTAAGATTGATCTGAAGTCTGGCTACCACCAGGTCCTGATAGAACAGACAGATGTATGGAAAACTCTCTTCAAGTCAAAGGAAGGCCTTTTTGAATGGTTGGTCATGCCCTTTGGTTTGACAAATGCTCCAACCACTTTCATGAGGATGATGGACGATATCCTGTGACCATTCACCAATACTTTTGTAGTGGTGTATCTGGATGACATTCTCATTTACAGCAAGACTTCGGCTGAACACTTGCATCATATTCAGCAGGTTCTGCACACCCTATCGCAGCACAAGCTATATGCCAACTTGGAAAAATGCTCCTTCGGCATGGACAGGCTCCATTACCTGGGCTACATAATTGATCAGCATGGCGTACATGTGGATCCAACCAAGGTCCAAGTCATCTGTGACTGGCCAGCCCCAACCACACTCACTGAGCTTCAGAGCTTCTTGGGCCTTGCCAATTTCTACCACAGGTTCGTGTTGGGATTCTCCCATATTGCATGGGCCCTTAGCCAAATAACCAGGGGTGGTGGTAAGGCAAAATTTGTGTGGGATCGATCCCAACAACCGTTCGACAATTTGAAGCAGCGCTTGTGCTCAGCCCCAATACTTTCACTACTAGACCTGCAACAACCCTTTGAAATCGAGACAGATGCTTTAGAGTATGTGGTGGGCGTCGTTCTAACTCGGCACAGCCACCCCGTGGCCTATCATAGTGAGACATTCTCAAATGTTGTACGTAAGTACCCTGGTTACGACAAAGAAATGTACTCCATTRTGCAAGCMTGTCGCGAGTGGAGACATTACATTCTTGGGAAGGAGACAATCATCCACACTAATCATAAGCCACTGCAGTTCATGCAGACACAAGGAAAATTGSAGAATGATCACCATCAAAAGTGGTCCACATACTTGCAGCAATTCCACCTCAACATCAAGTATAAAACAGGAAGCACCAATTGCATAATTGATTGCCTCAGCAGACCGCTAGTCTCGACACTCACCACGGTGCTAGACTCATGCGACCATGGGACCTCTGGATGGCCCCAACTCTATGAGACAAACCTGGACTTTGCCACCACCTACCCAATTTTGGGTGCAAACGGAGTTGTCAATAATTTCCATCTCCAGGATGGGTTGTTGTGTCATCTGGGCCATATCTATGTTCCATCAAACGAGTGAGAGAAACTAATCTGGGAAGCACACTACAGTCAGGTGGCGGGACACTTTGGCGTCGAAAAGACAGTGGCGATGCTACAGAAACATTTCTACCAATCGAAACTTCAACAGGAGGTCAGCAAGTATATTAGGTCTTGCACTGCCTGCCCTATTGCCAAACCAACCACTAAGAAACAGGGCCTATACACCCCTCTTCCTACTCCTAACAGGCCATGGGAATCCATCTCAATGGACTGTAGGGCCTCCTCTCCACCAAGCAGGGAAATGACTGTGATTTTGTGGTTGTTGATCACTTTTCTAAGATGGTGATTCTTGTTGCTTGCAAGAAGAACATCACAGCAGAGGCCACTGCCAACCTCTTCTTTGAACGAGTTTGGGTACATTTTGGAATACCACAAACCATTGTCTCAAATTGGGACAGTCTATTTCTCAACACATTTTGGTCAAGCCTTTGGTCATTGTTGGACACCAAGCTCACCAAATCCATGGCCTTCCACCCACAGACCGATGGCCAAACCGAGGTCGTTAATCGAATGATTGTGCATATCATGCACTTCATCGTGGATAGCGGTAGCCAGAAGAACCTCATCTCAGCAAAGGTATTCAAGCAACTGCCCTGCCGACAAAACCGCACCCACAACCCTACACCATTGGATGGCTATGCCAAGGAAGCAATCTTCACGTCAGCCAACAGTGTCGATTGTCATACGGCATCAAACCCTTCAAAGACGAGGTATTGTGTGATGTTTCTCCTCTCGAAGTTTGTGATGTTCTTTTGGGCCAACCTTATTTATGGAAACATTATGATGTATATGAGTCTAGGTCTCGTAGTGTTATTATAACTTTGAACAGGAAATTGTACAGGATACCCGAGGCAGTCCCGCCTAGTGCTATTTCCTTGATCTCTGCTAAGAAATGCAGGAAGATCATCTCTCATATGGGGAAGTTTGTCTTCTTCGTGATTCGCTCTCAGAATAATCGAAATATCACAGCCACATCCAGGGTCTCTGCGGCCGACCTCTCCACATAGCAAAAGCTAGTAGATAAGGTTTTGGAAGAATACTCAGATATCTTCTCCTCACCTACCAAGGTACCTTTGCACTACCAAGTCAAGAACCCCATTGATCTAACCCCCGGTGCACTGCTTCACAATGGGCCAGTCTATCGCCGCTCTATGTTAGAGAATGAGGGCTCAAGCGACAAATCCAAGAACTGCTCCACAAGGGGCACATCCGTCCCATCTCATCACCTTGCGGGAGCCTAATCGTGGTGGTATAGAAGAAAGATAGAACATGGCGACTCTGCATTGATTACCAGGCTCTGAATAAAATCTCAGTCAAAAACCAGTACCCGATTCCTCGAATCGACAACCTCCTTGATCAACTCATGGGGGCCAAATACTTCAGTAAGATTGATCTGAAGTCTGGCTACCACCAAGTCCCAATAGAACAAACAGATGTATGGAAAATTGCCTTCAAGTCAAAGGAAGGCCTTTTTGAATGGTCGGTCATGCCCTTTAGTTTGACAAATGCTCCAGCCACTTTCATGAGGATGATGGACGATATCCTGTGACCATTCACCAATACTTTTGTAGTGGTGTATCTGGATGACATTCTCATTTACAACAAAACTTGGGCCGAACACTTGCAGCATATACAACAGGTTATGCACACCCTGCAATAGCACAAGCTATATGCCAACTTGGAAAAATGCTCCTTCGGCATGCACAGGATCCATTACCTGGGCTACATAATTGATCAGCATTGTATACATGTGGTTCCAGCCAAGATCCAAGTCATTCGTGACTGGCCAGCCCCAACCACACTCACTGAGCTTCGACGCTTCTTAGGCCTTGCCAATTTCTACCATAGGTTCGTGTTGGGATTCTCCCATATTGCATGGGCCCTTAGCCAAATAACCAAGGGTGGTGGTAAGGCGAAATTTGTGTGGGGTCGATCCCAACAACAAGAATTCGACGATTTGAAGCAGCGCTTGTGCTCAACCCCAATACTTTCACTACCAGACCTACAACAACCCTTTGAGATCGAGACAAATGCTTTAGACTATGTGGTGGGCGTCGTTCTAACTCAGCACAGCCACCCCATGGCCTATCATAGCGAGACACTATCAGATGTTGTCTGTAAGTACCCTACTTACGACAAAGAAATGTACTCAATTGTGAAATCTTGTCGCCAGTAGAGACACTACATTCTTGGGAAGGAGACAATCATCCACACTGATCATAAGCCACTACAGTTCATGCAGACACAAGGAAAATTGCAGAATGATCGCCATCAAAAGTGGTCCACATACTTGCAGCAATTCCACCTCAACATCGAGTATAAAATAGGTAGCAGCAATCGCGTCGTTGATTGCCTCAGTAGACAACCAATCGTAGCACTCACCACGGTGCTAGACTCCTACGACCATGAGACCTCTGGATGGCCCCAACTCTATGAGACAGACCCGGACTTTGCCACCACCTACCAAATGTTGGGTGAAAACGCAGTTGTCGATAATTTCCATCTTCAGGATGGGTTATTGTGTTGTCTAGGCCATATCTGTGTTCCATCAAGCGAGCAAGTGAAGCTAATATGGGAAGCCCACTACAGTCGGGTGGCAGGACACTTTGGCATTGAAAAGATAGTGGCGATGCTACAGAAACATTTCTACTGTCTAAAACTTCGACGGGAGGTCAGCAAGTATATCAGGTCCAGCACTGCTTGCGCTATTGCCAAACCGACCACAAAGAAACAGGGCCTATACACCCCTCTTCCTACTCCTGACGGGCTGTGGGAATCCATCTCAATGGACTACATGTTAGGCCTCCCATCCACCAAACAGGGGAATGATGTGTTTTTGTGGTTGTTGATCATTTTTCTAAGATGGCTATTCTGGTTTCTGGTTGCTTGCAAGAAGAACATCACAACAGAGGCCACTTCCAACTCTTCTTTAAATGAGTTTGGATACATTTTGGAATCCCACAAACCATTGTCTCAGATCAGGACAATCAATTTCTTAGCACATTTTGGTCAAGCCTCTGGTCACTGTTGGACACCAAGCTCACCAAATCCACAGCCTTCCACCCCTAGACAAATGGCCAAACTAAGGTCGTCAATCGAATGATTGTGCATATCCTTTGTATGTATAATTCAAAGCACCCTCGCACATGGGATGAGATCCTTCCCTATGTCTAACATAGCTACAACCGAGCCCTACATAGCTAAACTGGCCACATCCCCTCTCAGGTGGGGTTGGGATTCCAACCATTGGTTCTCATAGATGTTGTACTTCCCCTTGCAGTCACCCCAACTGACTCATCTCCTGCTCCAAATGAAGCTGACAAAGCCACCTGGTTCATTGAGCGGATCTAGCACATCCGCCAATAGGTTCTAGATATCTTACAGAAGTCCAATGTCAAGTACAAGTAGCACCATGATCAACATCAGGTGCCACATAAGTTTCAGGTGGGCAACAAAGTTTGGTTGGACTTGCAGAAATAATGCCTTATAGGACCCCATTGGAAGCTTCGCCCGCTTTGTTATGGGTCGTACACCATCACCAAGGCCGTGGGGGACAATTCTTTTGACCTCAACATTCCTCCTTTTCTTGGCCTTCACCCAATGTTCAACGTGGATCTCCTTTGCCCTTATTTCCCACCATTATTGGACACCTCAGATGCAACAGAGCAGCTGACACCAACAGAGCTCAACTCTGACTACTTACAATAGGCATCTAGCGATCAAATTGTGGACACACAGATCAAGGGCACTCAGCAGCAAAGGATCCAGCTTTATCGAGTCGTCAAAGCAGGGCAGCTCCTGCACCAAGGCAAGTGACTCACCCAGGGCCAAATTCAGTAGAAATTTCCTCATCTGATGGGGGAACTCAATGCAATGGAAACCATTGCTTCCTAAGGAGGGAGGATTGATCCAAGTGGATATCGGTGGCCACCCACCTCTTTCAACTGGCTCAAAACACTTTTCTAACAATTTTGGCAATTTACTATTTTTAGCAGTTTTAACTTCCAGGGCCATTTTGAGGGCCTAAATGAAGGTTTTTCGGGATCGAGCTTCTCAATTATAGTTAATTGCATGATTGAGCCCCCAAAATGAATATCCTCGACGTTACCTTTCCAACGGGCTATCATATGCCTAAAATGGAGATCGTATGCAAAAGTTATGACCCCGGGAAGTTGATGTACTAACTTACCCAAACGGGGCCCACATGACTTTTGTCGCTTCATCTCCTAGGGTTAGGTTTTTGGATGTCTAGGGTTTTTGGCATTTCTGTTTATTGTAAAAAGACCTTCAGAGCCTCATTGTAATCATCTTCTTGCGAATGAGCACAATCGTCACATCTCTTCTCGGAGATAAGCCGCTACCATTCCAGCAAGCTTGTTTCCGCTACATTTTACAGTTTCAACTTATTTCCTTATTGAATAGAAAACCAGTTTTAATATATCTCTATTATTTTTTGTTAAGCACCTGTTAATAATCTGTAGTCATTTCATTCTTCTCATAAAATACGGATCAGTGGTATTAGAGCGGTCTGCTCCTTGTCGTCTTAATGCATGTCCCCAACGAGATCGAAGTACAAAGAGTTGGGTCTCGAGCTTGTTTCTCCTGAGGAAAAAATCTCTCGCACACCCAAGCGACCTCTCATGGAAGGAGAAAAGAAAGATTATGGGATAGGAGATCCTTTCAAACTGTTGATTGAGGAATCCCTCGTGCAACAAAGGAACAAGATGATGGATAGTTTCACGCAAATCCTTCGACGACTCCCAACAGGCGATGCATCTTCTTTGAGCGGAGGCACCACCCCCTTCAAGGTACAAATGAACTTCGATATTCCTATATTTGAAGGTCAGATAGACACAAATGTTGTAGACAAGTAGTTGAATCTACTAGAAGGGTATTTTTCTATTCATAACTTTTTGAATAGAGAAAAGATTACTTTTGCGCTCCTCAAAGTCGTTCCCCATGTCAAAGATTGGTGGGAAACTTTCTGTGAGAAAAAGGAAATAGAGGAACCCTGATTATTTACAGTCACAACCACCAGGGATAAATTTAGGTTTCTATTAAGGAACAATACTACCCTGTCATAAGTTATGACGACTTGTATACCAAATCGACCACACTGCGGCAAGAAAGAGACCAAGCAGTGCTAGATTTCACGAATAAATTTCATACCTTGTGCACCAAGCTAGTTATCAAAGATTTGGAGCGACATCCGGTGCTGAAGTATCACAACGCTCTACATAGATACATCTAGACCGAAATGGAATTTTTGGACATCTCATCCTTGGGCGCGACCTACCGATATGCCGTCAAAATCGGGCAGAAGCTCAAACAAAAGACGTGACAATTTGGGCCTGGGAACCCCTCACAACAAAAGCCAGGAAAGGGCGGCCCCAACCCACAGAACAAAGGACAGAGAAAAGATGGACAGTATCAAGAAAACCAGTCCAAGCCGCAAGCAAATAAGGACACCAGAAAGACAAAGAAAGATACCGAGAAGTGGTGTGACTTCCATAAGAGTCCTTGGCATAACACTGTTGACTGTCGCTCAAATTAGTCATTGGTGGCCGAAGTGAAAGCCTCTGACTCAGATGTAGGTTCAGACTCTGAGCTAGAACCAGAAAGAGGAAGAAGGATCATTGACGCGGGACCCAGTGCCACCGTTGCTAAAACTAAGCTCCAGCCTGGTGAACCAGATGAGCCAGAAGAAGGAGAATGCCTCTTCCATTCACAGGTGTGGGTAAAAGGCACCCCATTGCACTTCATCGTGGGTAGCGATAGCCAGAAGAACCTCATCTCAGTAGAGGTCATCAAGCAGCTAGCCCTGCCGACAACACCGCACCCACAACCCTACACCATTGGATGGCTCCGCCAAGGAAGCGATCTCCACATGAGCCAATAGTGTCGATTATCGTACGACATCAAGCCCTTCAAAGATGAGGTATTGTGTGATGTTGCTCCTCTCAAAGTTTGTGATGTTCTTTTGGGCCAGCCTTATTTATGGAAACGTCATGTTGTATATGAGTCTAGGCCTCGTAGTGTTATTATTGTGGGCTTAATGGTTAAGAACATGTGTTTCCTCTTAAGAGGTCACAGGTTCAAATCCAGAGGGGAGTAGGGTATGTATACCTTCGTAGACTTTACCAGTCAAATCGTTGGGCGGAGGGGGGTCCCTTGTCCCACAAACAAGGGGGTCTCATACACCAATTTGGTGTGTTGGCTTGGACGTCGCCTTAAAATAGATTATTATTATTATTATTATTATTATTACTTTGAACAGGAAATTGTACAGGATACCCGAGGCAGTCCCGCCTAGTGCTATTTCCTTGATCTCTGCTAAGCAATGCAGGAAGGTCATCTCTCAGACAAGGAAGTTTGTCTTCTTCGTGATTCACTCTCAGAATAATCGAAAGATCAAAGCCACATCTAGGGTCTCTTCAGCCGACCTCTCCACACAGTAGAAGCAAGTAGATAAGGTTGTGGAAGAATACTCAGATATCTTCTCCTCACCTACTGGGGTACCTCTGCACTTCCAAGTCAAGCACCCCATTATCTAACCCCCGGTGCACCGCTTCCTAATGGGCCAGTCTATCTTCGCTCTATGTTAGAGAATGAGGGCTCAAGCAACAGATCCAAGAACTGCTCCACAAGGGGCACATTCGTCCCAGCTCATCACCTTGCAGGATCCTAATCATAGTGGTACAGAAGAAAGATAGAACATGGCAACTCTGCATTGATTACCGGGCTCTGAATAAAATCATAGTCAGAAACCAGTACTAGATTCCCCGAATCGACGACCTCCTTGATCAACTCACAGGGGGAAAATACTTCAGTAATATTGATCTGAAGTATGGCTACCACGAGGTCCCGATAGAACAGACAGATGTATGGAAAACTACCTTCAAGTCAAAGGAAGGCCTTTTTGAATGGTTGGTCATGCCTTTTGGTTTGACAAATGCTCCAACCA
Organism: Picea glauca; assembly: GCA_000966675.3. Classification (NCBI taxonomy): domain Eukaryota; kingdom Viridiplantae; phylum Streptophyta; class Pinopsida; order Pinales; family Pinaceae; genus Picea; species Picea glauca. The sequence continues at coordinate 105,619 of JZKD02S1621434.1, read as the reverse complement.
CTTTCATGAGGATGATGGACGATATCTGGCGACCATTCACCAATACTTTTGTAGTGGTGTATCTGGATGACATTCTCATTTACAACAAGACTTGGGCCAAACACTTGCAACATATTCAATAGGTTATGCACACCCTGCAGCAGCACAAGCTATATGCCAACTTGGAAAAATGCTCCTTCGGCATGCACAAGCTACATAATTGATCAACATTGCGTACATGTGGTTCTATCCAAGATCCAAATCATTTGTGACTGGCTAGCCCCAACCACACTCACTGAGCTTCGGAGCTTCTTGGGCCTTGCCAATTTCTACCACAGGTTCATGTTGGGATTCTCCCATATTGCATGGGCCCTTAGCCAAATAACCAGGGGTGGTGGTAAGGTGAAATTTGTGCGGGGTCAGTCCCAACAACAAGCATTCGATTATTTGAAGCAACGCTTGTGCTCAGCCCCAGAACTTTCACTACCAGACCTACAACAACCCTTTGAGATCGAGACAGATGCTTTAGACTATGTGGTGGGCATCGTTCTAACTCAACACAGCCATCCCGTGGCCTATCATAGTGAGACACTATCAGATGTTGTCTATAAGTACCCTACTTAGAACAAAGAAATGTACTCCATTGTGCAAGCCTGTCGCTAGTGGAGACATTACATTCTTGGGAAGGAGACAATCATCCACTGTAGTTCATGCAGACCCAAGGAAAATTGCAGAATGATCGCCATCAAAAGTGGTCCACATACTTGCAACAATTCCACCTCAACATCAAGTATAAAACAGGAAGCACCAATCGCGTCACTGATTGCCTCAGCAGACCACCACTCATGGAACTCACCACGGTGCTAGACTCCTGCGGCCATGAGACCTCTAGATGGACCCAACTCTATGAGACAAACCCAGACTTCGCCACCACCTACCAAATGTTGGGTGCAAACGTAGTTGTCGATCATTTCCATCTTCGGGATGGGTTTTTGTGTCGTCTGGGCCATATCTGTGTTCCATCAAGCGAGCGAACAAAGCTGATCTGGGAAGCCCACTTGAGTCGGGTGGTAGGACACTTCGGCATCGAAAAGATAGTGGCGATGCTACAGAAACATTTCTATTGGTCGAAACTTCGACAGGAGGTCAGCAAGTATATCAGGTCCTACACTACCTGTGCTATTGTCAAACCGACCACTAAGAAACAGGGCCTATACACCCCTCTTCCTACTCTTGATAGGCCATGGGAATCCATCTCAATGGACTACATGTCGGGCCTCCCGTCCACCAAGCGAGGAAATGACTGTGTTTTTGTGGTTGTTGATCGTTTTTCTAAGATGGCGATTATGGTTGCCTGGAAGAAGAACATCACAACAGAGGTCACTGCCAAGCTCTTCTTTGAACGAGTTTGGGTACATTTTGGAATCCCACAAACCATTGTCTCAGATCAGGACAGTCAATTTCTCAACACATTATGGTTGAGCCTCTGGTCACTGCTTGACACGAAACTCACCAAATCCACGGCCTTCCACCCCTAGACAGATGGCCAAACCAAGGTCGTCAATTGAATGATTGTGCATATCCTTTGCATGTATAATTCAAAGAACCCTCGCACATGGGATGAGAGCCTTCCCTATGTCCAACATAAGTACAACTGAGCTCTGCATAGCTCAAGTGGCCACAACCCCTTTCAGGTGGGATTGGGATTCCAACCATTGGGTCCCATAGATGTTGTACTTCCCCTTGCAGTCACCCCAATCGACTCATCTCCTTCTCCAATTGAAGCTGACAAAGCCACCCGGTTCATTGAGCGGATCCAGCACATCCGCCAACAGGTTCAGGATATCCTATAGAAGTCCAATGACAAGTACAAGCAACGCCATGATCAACATCAGGTGCCACATAAATTTCAGGTGGGTGACAAAGTTTGGTTGCACTTGCAGAAAGAACGCCTTACAGGACCCCATCGGAAGCTTCGCCCACTCCATTATGGGCCATACACCATCACCAAGGCTGTGGGGGATAATTCTTTTGAGTTCAACATTCCTCCTTTCCTTTGTCTGCACCTAGTGTTCAACGTGGATCTCCTTCGTCCTTATTTCCCACCATTATTGGACACCTCAGACATAACAGAGCAACTGAGACCAACAGAGCTCAACCCCGACTACTTACAATAGGCATCCAACAATCATATTGTGGACACACAAATTAAGGGCACTCGACAGCAAAGGATCCATCTTTATCGAGTCGTCAAAGCAGGGCAGCTCTTGCACCAATGCAAGTACCTCACCCAGGGCCAAATTCAGCAGAAATTTCCTCATTTGATGGGGGAACTCAACGCAATGGAGACCATTGCTTCCTAAGGAGGGAGGATTGATCCAGGTGGATATCGGTGGCCACCCGGCTCTTCCAATTGGCTCAAAACAATTTTCTGACAATTTTGGTAATTTACTATTTTTAGCAGTTTTAACTTCCAGGGCCATTTTGAGGGCCTAAATGAAGGTTTTTCGGGATCGAGCTTCTCAAAGAGAAGTGAAAGCATGATTGGGCCCCCAAAATTAATGTCCTCGATGATACCTTTCCAACGAGCTATCATACGCCTAAAACGGAGATCGTATGCAAAAGTTACGACCCCGRAAAGTTGATGCACTAACTTACCCAAATGGGGCCCACATGAATTTTGGCGCTTCATCTCCTAGGGTTAGGTTTTTGGATGTCTAGGGTTTTTGGAATTMTTGTTTATTGTAAAAARGCCTTCAGAGCCTCATTGTAATCATCTTCTTGCGAATGAGTGCAGCCGTCACATCTCTTCTCAGAGATAAGCCGCCACCATTCCAGCAAGCTTGTTTCCGCTGCATTTTACAGTTTCATCTTATTTCCTTATTAAATAGAAAACTAGTTTTACTGTATCTCTGTTATTTTTTGTTAAGCACCTATTAATAATCTGTAGTCATTTTGTTCTGTTCATAAAATCCGGATCAGTCAAACATTATTAGACTCGGTGTAGTCGGTTGTAGATTTGGGAAATTTTTATGTTCTTGTAAATAAAGGATCGACATTAACGACTATGGGCCCCAGGGCCACCTAATTAAATAGACTATTCAAACATGTGATTTATTTTTGTTTGGTTAGGTTAGCTATCTTTGTTTGCATTTTAACTTTGAGAAACTAACTAGATGGCACGTGAATCATCGAGTTTTTCCAAGAACATCAATGAAAAAGTCTATTTACAACATCAAATGTTGATTATGCACCAATGTTTATATCGATGATTAACCCAAACCCTTTGAGACTTTCCCCATGTTTTGATTTTTTCCTTTGACATTATTTTATTAAGAATTACTACATTAAACATCAAATGTAAAATGTGGATGATATTAAACGTAACCCCAAAATTTGCAAATTATTTTCAACCAATTCATCTAAGTGTGGAGGCTCTTCAACAATCTAAACTATATGGAAATATCTCTTTGGTACATGTATATTCCACAAATGCAGCCTTGTTAAAATAGAATGAGATCGAACCATGAGAATATGTCTTAACAAAAGGAACCTAAAGACTAATCTAAATTGTACATTTCTTACATGACAATCTTTTTTGATAACTTAATCAAGGATACATGGATATAGGTAGAGAAAGTTTCATATTTTCCTTACAAACCATGTTATCAAGATTCCACATACTAGAAGATGATTTCTTTAAAATGATCTAGTTTTGTTTCTTTGTGGAATTAGGATTGGTTGAAGTTGCTTGGATTCTATCTTCCATGAAAGCGTTAAGGGTATTAAATTAGATTTAATTGGAGGAGAATAATCTAAGAATTACATGGGTATTAGATGAATTTTAGTTGGAGTGGAATTTAATGGCAATTCAGACTTGAGGTATCAGAGCACTCAACATTGTGATTGAATGTTTAAAAGTAGCATGAATGTGTTAAAAGCTTGTGGAGAGGTTACTTTGTCATTCAATATGCGACAACTCAAATGACCATCAATTATAGAATATGTGTGAGCAAGTAATGTCTTCTTTGATTGTTTTTTAGACTAGAGCCTATTGACCCCATCTCACCTAATTGTTTTCACACTTTGATTTCGTTTTACCAATTACCCACAAAAGTGTATAACAATCACCCTTAATTTCCTATTAATCCAATGTTCCTCTCACCATACATCCATTTATGATTAACTCCTTGGAATTTTATTTTTTTGGGCACAATACACCACTACCATCTACTAGCAAATGAATAAGAAACAAATCGAATTGATGGAATTGTTGAATGAAACCTCTATTTCTTATCCATATGTCATCCAAAAGAAACACCTCCTATCTTCAAGCATCATAATCACTAGAATAATTCGACGTTCTCTTTCCCCTGCAATTATATATCTGTGTAAACCTTAAGGCTACCAAAAATATATATCTTCCTTATATTATTAGGTTCTGGGAGGTTATATGTATTAATTAAAAACCTTAAGGTTTACACAAACATAAGTAGGATTTCCTTATCTTGTTACTTATGTTCCCATGTGTTAATTATGTAAACCTTATTGCCATCCAATGTTTTGATCCATGTTTGTTTCACATGGGAATTCCAAATTTCTTGGTATTTAGTTAGATTTAACTCTTGGTATGGTAACTTGAATCAAAGTATTTGTCCTTCTTTATCGATATAAGTTGAAGACCTCACATTCCTCTCACATATTTTGAGATAATTTTGTAGAAGACATTAAAACTTAAAAGAATCATAGTCATAGTTCCAAATGACATCTAGATGGAAATTTTCAAATAGAAATGGCTTTGTAACACAACAAAATGCTTACACTTTATAAATATGTTCTCTTTGTGGTTTAGTGCTCACATGCAACATTCTTACACACCGCAAATTTAGGTAATGAAGGGTGGAATGTGCAAAGCTGTGAAAGGCGTAGAATTGGATCTCTTGTGGATCAACTCATAGATGAGATACATTGTTAGCAGTTGTGTTTCCCCTCCTACAATCCCATTTTCCAACCCCACAATCTTGTTGTTGAACATGGAGCTCATCCAAAATTGGCATGCAATAAATGTTTCCATCGAGAATTTAATGAAAAAGTGAACCAAAATAAACCTTGTTGCAGTGGAAACAATGGCCATGTAGAAAACGGTAGGAGCAGTGAGTGTTATCATGAAGGTGCATCTGTAACGGGGGCCTAATTTAATGTGACGAGCCATACATCATCCCTTAACTTGATAGAGTACAAGACTCTTGTTCTATGTTGAGATTGGCACAGAGTGAATAAAATTTCACCACAATACCAAGGGAGCATCTTAACAGTTGGGCACGTTTTCTCAAGTCTTGAAGAATGTTCGAGGAAGCTCTCAGATACTGTTATCCCCGATATCTAGGGATAACTAGGAGATCATGTCTCGAGGCCCACATATTCCTAGACATGGAGTACTGAGAGCAGGAGTGACTTGAGCATGGCCCTGGAGGGCCCATCTTTCTTCTTCTCAGCCAGCTTTGTCCTATCAGCAGTAGCAGCCTCCATCACTACCGGCCTGGGCTTGCATCAGA
>JZKD02S1621434.1:84635-98036 GCA_000966675.3 Picea glauca | reverse complement strand
ATACCTATTAAAGAACTTGTTTGGGCTCAAAACGTTTTGACACTTGTCACCTCATTTGATAGACTTTGAGTCATTAATTACATTTGCAAGCTTAGTTGACAAAACGTCCTTCTCAATTGTCTATAATTTTGACCTAAATCTAGGGCTGACGTCACCTTATTTCTGCAATAGGGATGCAGCAAATATATTTATTGTGAGCAGATTTATGATATGAATTGCATTGTGATATAATACAAGGTTTTGATCTTATACATTGAATGCATGTATCTCATTTGTATTTATTGAAGAAGTGTTATAAGCCTTTATCTTTGATTTGCAATCATTGACTTCGTCAATAATTACAATTATCATTGCTCATRCATATGTTGAAGATAGTCATTAATATTTGAAGTACTAACCACTGCAACACATTTTAGTTTTATCTGTCTTGTCTCGCAAACAGGTGCCCTTATCAGTGGAATATCTTCTTGACTATCTCCTTCTTAGCAGTAATCTGTGAAAGGGAATCCTTATCTTGATCCATTAACCCTTTAGCCCTTTTAGAAACCCAGATTACTAGGGACGTCTCCCTTGGACTAACCATCCTAAATAGAAAGAGCTCCCCATCGAGGTGACAGTGGGTGGAGAAGCTCTTGTTACGCCATTTTGAAGCCTTGACTCAAGCTAACCTAAACCCCTCCTACAAACTGTGCGATAACAGATACAATGCACCTTCTTTCTCTTGAACCTACAATGTCTTAAAACCATTGAAAACCATAAATCAGATTTTTTGAATACTTTTTAAAACTAACACACATCCCTGGTCATAGTCTTTCGGTCCTATGGAAGATTATCTCAACGATCTCTATTGCTTATCGTGGTAGCCGAAGAATGAAAACAACTTGCATGTTTACAGTGGATGGTTTTCTGCTGTAAAAACTATTGAAAGGTTTTTTTTCAGTGGTCTCTTAAGATTCATTGTTTTGAAAGAACTAACCCCATACTATAAGCATTGGTTGTTGTTGTTGTTGTTGTAGATTTGGAATGGAAGATCATATATGTCAAGTGTGTAGTTCTCCAGAATGAATTGAAAACTACCATCTGTATTTGCAGTTAAAAAATGCCATATGCCCTTCAAATTCTCATCGTGATGATTTGTGTCAAATCTATTGAGATCATATTTTGGTTCTACTTCCAAGAAGATCCAAGATCTGATCTGATCTCAATCTTCAATTCAATTAGATTCAACTTAGCTACCCCATCCAATAAGTTGCTTTCAAATTTCTACCACCTCCAAGAAAACAATGTGTAAACATGAAGGAGTTGATCTTATGCCTGGTTCATTTGTGGGTTGACAATGCATATACATGAGGGAATCAATCTTATGTTTGGTTTATTCACATGGGAGATAAGAGACTCTAAATGATAGGATTCATCACATGTTAGTCGATGGTTGGGATTCTAAGAAGAGACAACTAATACATGCATGGCTTGAAGGGTATGTTGCATTCTTTCTTCTTTGTCGTATAGATATTTGACCACCTTCACGGAGTGAAGGTATGATCTAACCAGGCTTGTAACTCCCCTAAAGTTATATAGAGTGGAGTAATACTTAGGACCGAAAAATTTAGAGATTACTTCAAATATTACATGCCAATATGCTTCGAGGAAAAGAACAATGATTATAGAGGCTACATATAATGAACCAGGCCACCAAAAGTATCATTGGGAATTTTATTTTAAGCCTTTGAATAAGCCAATTCTTTAAACCACCAATAATTTCCTATCGCTTCTACTACCAACTCCTCTTAGTTGTCGCTTGTTGAGTCGTGTAGCAAAATATGCCACAATAGTAACCTCCAAGTGAATATAGTGCCCCTTATACCACGCTTAGTGGAACCTATTTTCACTTCCTAGTCATTTGCTAAACCACATCTCAATTCGACTTTCCAAGTCAATGTCAACACCATGTGGAGGATCTGAATTGGAATCTCTGGAGGTGTAATTTTACCAAATCCACGCCTACAAAAGTATCCCATACCTATTTTGCTAGAAGATCAGGATTTAATGATACAAGTAGAGATCTTGTTTTTCCATTGATTCCTCTCGATACATGAAAATGAGGATTTAAGTGAATCATTTCTTCTATACAACTTACAATGAAACACATACTACTCTTTTCATACTGAATGCTCTCTCTACTCAAGCATCTATATCAAAATTGCTTGTGAAATCACTTCTAAGATGGAAGATGTGACATGAATCAATGATGATAATAAAAATTGCATTATGTTTTATTTCATTTTCATAACAAATTGTGATTTGATATCTGGGTAGCAAATAGCTTTAGATGATATCTAGAATTACAAAATGTATACATGTAACATCTTTTGTTTTTGCTATATACTTGGAAAACTTTATTACACCATTCACTTCTTTATATAACTTTGTTTTGGTGTCTATTCTCGCACTAAGTATGAGGGTCACAAAAACATATGTTGTTAAGTTTTTTACGGCGTTCCCTTTCCCCCACTTCAAGGGTACGCTAGTTGTAAATTCAATGGAGAGTACCATATTCGTTCATAAAAATATGTGTGTTTACTTAGATTTGAATTCTCTCTTTAACAAAATGAGATATCGACATTTCACTTGCTATGATGAAGGTCAAACCTTTGTTTCCTAAAGATGATTAGTTGACCTCCATTTTCCACATTAACATGAATTTCTTTTGGATTTCACCGATTCACCTGCTCCTCCTGGTCTATTTATAGTAATTTTGGAGGCATTAGAAAGATGAAAATTGTTTGTGCATGCTCAAGTTAATATTTATGTTAGCAATGTCAAAAACCCTAATGTTGGAAGAGAGAGGGAGAAGAGTGAGAAAGTGATTATAAAAATTTGATTAACAAAGGCATCAATAAAATTTACTTGGAAATTTAATTTTAAATGTCCACACACAATTTAGCCTCAAGCTCGTTGTGCTATCGTAGGTCGTGCTTTGATGGTGGGAACATTGAGTTTTTTTTATATAATATTACACAAAGTATCAATTTGAAAGTAAGAATTATTTTCTTCGAGTTTCTTTTCTCTATTCAAACAAATTGACTTGAAATGAATGTATGCATGTGTCTCGGACTTGTTGAAATAATGTAACTGCAAAGTGATTCTAATTATTATTGTTGTATTATTCATTAGATCAATCCCCCATTGCAGATTGATCATGTCGGCTATTGTAAAAGACCAAATCCCCTTTTGTGGATTGGTCAAAACATAATTGTAATAGGCAAAATAAGAAGTCGGCCCCATAATATATTAAAGGTGGTTATAACCACCCAGATTGAGAAGTCGGCCCTACTAGTGAAAAGACACCTCCACACGTGCCAGAGTTGTATAAATAAGGAGGCTAGCGCCTCACTTAGAAACACACTCACTTGTTCATTGAGAAGCAAGTTTCGGAGTTGCAGTTGGAGAAGAGAGAGAGAGAGAGAGAGAGAGAGAGAGAGAGAGAGAGAGAGAGAGAGAGAGAGAGAGGCGCATTCTTGGGAGAGGACTTTATGTGTTTGTTTGAGTTATCTCTTGGCATTGTATTGGCTATCTATAATAAGGAAGTTTTATTGGGTTTTCTCCCCCATGAGGGTTTCCCAGGATAAATAATGTGTCTCTTGTGATTGTGTATTTCTCAATGATCCTATCTTATGCCATTGTTATCTAATGAAATGCAAAGAACTCTAATAATAGCTTAAACCTTAACATGGTATCAGAGTTAAGCTGAACAGAGCATCTTTCATAAGAGAAAGGGAAAAACGTCACTGTTGTCGTACATGCAAATTAGGGATTTTTGTTGATGAAGTATTTCATCCCTAAAACCATCTAGAAAAGTGTGCCCTTCCTCAAGGATCACTTTGGCATCCTCGGCGCAACTTTTCAGTGGCTAGATCTCCCGGAAAGTGAAACCCTGGTTTCACAAAGTACCAGAAAACCAGAGTACCAGAAGTACCAGAGTACTAAAGGTACCAGAAAACCAGAAGCACTAGTCCATAAATCCGTAGATCAAGTTTGGAGGGGTAAAAGTTGGATTTTCTCATATCCAAACACACCGGGCTACTCACCTCATCCAAGCGCACCTCCTGGTAAGTTTAGAATTTAATTTTGAGCATTTTCATTTTTGGACATTTTCCTAGCTCCAGGTAAAAGATGTATGTAAGCACTAAGCTTGTTGACAAGATGGAAGGTGTGGAAAACTTTTGTGCCTGGAAGTATAGGATTGGTCTCATTCTTTAAGAGAATGACCTAGTAAGATTTGTCAAAGAAGAAGTGTCGGAACCCGACGATGCTGCAGACAAAGCAAAGCATCAAAAGGACACGATCAGGGCCAAAAGAATCATTGCAGATTCAATCAAAGATCACTTGATTCCTTATGTGTCATCAAGGAAGACTCCAAAAGAAATGTTTGATGCCCTAAATAGACTATATGAAGGAAAGAACGTAAATCGGAAGATGAATCTAAGAACTCAACTCAAGAATACAGGGATGCATAGAGGAGAATCAATCCAGGAATATTTCTCCAGAATATCAGAATTCAAAGAAAAACTAGAAGCCATTGGAGATACCATAGACGAAGACGAACTCATAATGATGACCCTTAATGGTCTCATAAGACCTTGGGATGCATTCATCCAAATGATTTGTGCCAGAATGGAGAAACTAAAATTTGACGGTCTATGGGAAGAATGCATTCAAGAAGAAACAAGAGTAGTTAACCGAGAAGCTTTACTAGCAAGAGATGAAGATCAAGCCCTAGCTACTCACACTAAAGGAGGAAGAAAGAAGTATAACTTCTAGAAAGAAACTCATAAAGAGTCTCACCCCTAAAACAAATCTCAACCAAAGAGATTCCAGAAGAAAGGACGACGAAAGGAAAGAGATTACTCATCTGTCCAATGCTACCATTGTGACAAGATGGGACATGTTGCGAGATATTGTCCAGCTAGACGAGAAGAATACAAGAGAAAAAATAAGAGGCACCATGCCCATGCAGTTGAAGATGAAGAGACACCCACAAAGATGTTAAGAGAACAAATTAAAGACTATGTCTTAATTTTGGCCCTCTCAGGATCGGTAACACTTGGAGAGGACACTTGGCTCATTGATAGTGGTGCCTCCAAGCACATGACAGGACAAAGAGATATTCTCTCTTTCATTTCAGAAAATAAGTTTTCTCAGAAAGTGACACTTGGAGATGATTATCAATACCCTATCAAGGGAGTGGGAGAATCAAACTACAAGCTTAATTCAGGGAATTCAATGAAGATGAAGGACGTACTCTATGTACCAGGTTTGACAAAGAACCTACTCTCCATACCAGCTTTAGAAAATAAAGGCTTCAGAGTTGCCTTTATAGATGGAGAAGTTCTTATGTGGGCTAAAGGAGAAACCATGAAAGAAGCAATCGTCATTGGAAAAGAAGAAGGTGGCTTGTATAAGCTAAAGGGTCACTCGGAAGCTTCCATGACCCATGCCATTGAGAATCCATGTGAACTTTGGCATAGAATATTATCCCACATCAACTACAAGGCGCTACCATACGTATGCAAAGCAGTCATAGGTCTACTAGAACTCAAGGTTGACCATGAAGGCATGTGCAATGGATATGCACAAGGGAAGAACATCAAGAACCCTTTTCCAAAGAGAGACAACAAAGCATAAGGAGTCCTAGAACTCATTCATTCAGATGTGTGTGGCCCAATGCCATCATCCTCCATCAGTGGGTATGTATACTATGTATCTTTTCTTGATGATTATTCTCGTAAGACCTGGGTGTACTTTTTGAAATCAAAAGATGAAGTGTTCAGTAAATTCAAGGAATTCAAAGCCTTGATAGAGAATCTTTCCGAAAGAAAGATCAAGATACTCAGGTCAGATAATGGAGGAGAATACGCCTCAAAAGAGTTTGTGAACTTCTGCAAAGATGTCGAGATCAAGAGGGAGCTCACCACTCCCTACAATCCTAAACAAAACGGTGTGGCAGAAAGAAAGAACAGAATGATAATGGAAGCAGTGAAGACCATGATCCATGATCAAGATCTTCCAATGTGCTTATGGGTAGAAGCAACAATGACAACTGTATATGTACAAAATTGATTGTCTCATAGTGCACTTGGGTTCAAGACCCCGGAAGAGATGTTCATTGGAAAGAAGCCAGAGGTAAGCCATCTCAAAATATTTGGTTGCCCAGTATTTATACATATTCCGAAAGAGAAGAGAAACAAGTTGGAACCCTCAGAAAAGAAGGGAATATTTGTGGGATATTGTGAGGTCTCCAAGGCCTTTAGGATTTATATATCAGGTCACCATCACATTGAGATCAGCAGGGATGTGACCTTTGATGAAGATGCAACGCTCAAGAAATCGAGAATATGCTAGCTTGAAGAAGTATATGAAGAGGAACCTGTAGCTCCCAGAGTTATAGAATTAGTGAGGGAGGTTCACAGAGTTGCAGAACCAGTGAGGGAAGTCGTAGCTTCCCCTGATGAGGAAATTCCAGAAGAGCATGACATAGTAGAATTTCAAGAACCTCCTCATATGACGATCTCCCATAAGAGAAATCCTGCTTGGGCTAGGGAGCTTATTCAATATGGAGAGAAGTATGGTGTTCCCGAAGGAACCACGAGACATGTGAAGAGACCTAAGCCATTCTCTAGCTATATGGATTTGATGTATGATCTCCTAGAAAAGGAGCCTACCTGCTTTGAAGAAGCCATTCAGAAGAAAGAATGGGCAGATGCCGTGATAGAAGAATATCAATCCATAATAAAGAATGATGTATGGGAAATAGTTCCCAGACCGAAGAGCAAGGATGTGGTATCTTCCAAATGGCTCTTCAATATAAAAAATGCTACTGATGGAAGTATTGAGAAGTACAAAGCAAGATTTTTCACTTGTGGCTTTTCTCAAAAGGAAGGCATTGACTATGAAGATACACTCCCTCCTATCGCCAGGTACACTTTGATCAGAACCATCATAGCCCTTGCAACTAAGATGAAGTGGAAGTTGCACCAGATGGACGTAAAGACAACTTTCCTAAATGGTGTCATTGAAGAAGAAGTGTATATAGAGCAACCTCAAGGATTTGAAGTTGAAGACAGGAAGACTCATGTCTGCAAGTTGAAGAAGGCTCTGTATGGATTGAAGCAAGCTCCTAGAGCTTGGTATGGAAGGATAGACAATTTTCTTACAAGCTTGGGATTTACCAAGAGTAAAAATGATTCTAACATCTACTTCAAGGTTATGAACGATGAGCCAGTGATATTGTTGTTGTATGTGGATGAATTATTCTTAACTAGAGAAGAAAAGCTCATCACCAAATGTAATAAGAAGCTCGCTTCATAATTTGAGATGAAAGACCTTGGCCTAATGCATTATTTCTTAGGTCTTGAGGTATGGCAAAGTCTAGAGAGAATCTTCCTTAACCAAGGGAAGTATGCAGTCGAAATTCTGAAGAGATTCGACATGTTGGAGTACAAGTCCTTGAATACACCCATGGAAGTGAAGCTTAAGCTACTGGTCGACACTTCGTCCTAATTGATTGATGCCAGGCTATATAGACAAATCATTGGATCATTGATGTACCTGACGAACAACATACAAGATATTTGTTTTGTCGTGAACACCTTGAGTCAGTTTCTGGTAGAACCCAGACATGTTCACCTAGTTGCTGCAAAACATGTGATGAGGTACCTTAAGGGTACATTAGATTGTGGTCTCGGCTATGATGGAGATCATGATTTCACACTGAGTGGGTACACTGATTTAGATTGGTATGGAAGTGTCTCTGACAGGAAGAGCACTTCAGGATGTTGTTTCAGTTTGGGATCAGCCATGATCTCATGGCAGAGTAGGAAGCAATCTAGAATTGCTCTCAGTACAACAGAAGTAGAATACATTGTTGAGTGTTATGCCAGCTGCAAAGCTATATGGCTTCGAAAGTTGTTGACCGGTCTATTCAACCTAGAGATGGAAGCAACCATGATCCTATGTGACAACTAGAGCTGCATAAAGATGACAGAGAATCCTGTATTTCATGACAAGTTGAAGCACATAGATATCTGATATCATTACATCCATGACATGGTGCAGAGAGGAGCCATAAAGCTCCAATATGTTAGCACAGATGAATAGGTTGTCGATGTGTTGACCAAGCCTCTATCTCGTGTAAAGTTTGAGCACTTATGAGATAAGCTTGGTATAGTCCGAAAGGACCTCCCTCGAAAGGGGGAGTAGTGTTGAGATATGACAGGCTAGTACTGTGCATCCAGCTTAATTGTTGTGACATAAAGCCAGTCTAGTTCTATGCTTCCAGCTTAATTGTTGTATTGATATATGCCTAGTACTGTGCTTCCAGCTTAATTGTTGTGACATGTAAAGCCAATCTAGTTATGTGCTTTCATCTTAATTGTTGTATTGAGATATGCCTAGTACTGCGCTTCCAGCTTAATTGTTGTGACGTAAAGCCAGTTTAGTTTTGTGCTTCTAGCTTAATTGTTGTGTTGAGATATGCCTAGTACTGTGCTTCCAGCTTAATTGTTGTGACATAAATCCATTCTAGTATCGTGCTTCCAGCTTAATTGTTGCGACGTAAAGCTAGCCTAGTATTGTGCTTCCAACTTAATTATTGTGACGTAAAGCCAGTCTAGTATTGTGATTCCATCTTAATTGTTGTGTAGTATGCCAGCCTCATGCTGTGATGATGAGCCAGCCTCGTGTTGTGATGATGTGACCAGCCTCGTGATGTGATGATGATGTATTAGTTTTATACTAATCCATATTGATGCAGATGATGATTTCATTCCACTGACAATGACGATGTTGTCGATGAGAAAAAAACTTTCGATGATTTATAGATACGCCAGTCAGTGATCCAAGATGATATTGATGATGTTGTCCTCTCACTCGTCTGATGTTGTACTCTCTCTCGCGTGATGTTGTTGTAGAATACCCTTCTTGTTAAGGGGGAGTGTTGAAATAATATAACTGCAAAGTGTATTCTAATTATTATTGTTGTACTATTCATTAGATCAATCCCCTATTACGGATTGATCATGTCGGCTATTGTAAAAGACCAAATCCCCTTTTGCGGATTGGTCAAAACATAATTGTAATAGGAAGAATAAGAAGTCGGCCCCANAATATATTAAAGAGGCCCCAAAATATATTAAAGGTGTTTATAACCACCCAAATTGAGGAGTCGGCCGTGCCAGTGAAAAGACACCTCCACATGTGCCAGAGTTGTATAAATAAGGAGGCTAGCGCCTCACTTAGACACACACTCACTTGTTCATTGAGAAGCAAGTTTCAGAGTTGTAGTTGGAGAAGAGAGAGAGGCACATTCTTGGGAGAGGAATTTATGTATTTGTTTAAGTTATCTCTTGGCATTGTATTGGCTATCTATAATAAGGAAGTTTTGCTAGGTTTTCTCCCCAATGAGGGTTTCCCAGGATAAATGATGTGTCTCTTGTGATTGTGTATTTCTCAATGATCCTATATTATGCTATTGTTATCTAGTGAAATGCAAAGAACTCTAATAATAGCTTAAACCTTAACATGACTCCACACACAAATGTCCTTTGTCTCAAGGTGCCTATAGGCTGCTATTGTGACACAAAATAAGAATTGGGTTGTGAAAATCGATATATGTGAAGAAATAAATTGAATCCATTGCCCATTATTATGGATTTATATTTATATGGGAAGTTATCAATGTGCAAATAATTCTTCCCATCAAAAAAAAGAGAAAAACTCTTGTGCGTGTGAATGGAGTTATAATTTCACTGTCACATAAACATAGATTTGAATTTGGAACTTGCAAGTTGCATGCATTTACCGACCATAGCTAGGTATGCATTGATTGACAATCTGACAAGAGCCCAACAAGTACATGTATTTCATTGCATTCCATCCATTCATTGGTATTGGAGGCGTGTGGATATTCAACCCTCTTTCCAACATTGACATAAATACCTGGCATAAATGAATTATAGCTTACAACTGCTACTAGTGCAATGATCGTAGATTGTATTAACTGACCATCTTTTCAGACTTTGAGAAGTTTACATAGAGATGTATACATACCATGCGTCAGTTACTGTTTTTTTCCTTTTAACTAGTGCTATTGAGCAAGACAAATATACATAAGGATTGGAACTACATATATGGTAGTTATGGAATGAAGGATTGGCACTGCATATGGGATAGCGGTGAAAAGAAAAATACAATTGCTTAAACTATCAAAATGGGAAAAAACAAGCATGAATAGAGAAATGAGGGTTTTTGTTGTAAGAATGTTAGTCATGTGTTGGATAAAATGTTAAAGAAAAATATATACTTAGCGACAAGGTTTTAGATCGGTATTATCTCCCTGAAGAGGTTTTGGATCAACCTTTAAAGTGAACTTAACATATTTCGAGGTAGTAACGTCTAGTGTTAACAAAGAAGATCAACCAATTATGAACTGAAGTGAAAATCTGCTTTATTAATGCGAATAGTTAGAGCACAATAAATAATGGAAGTTGTTATTTGAACTTTGTGGTATTAGGATATATGTTAAGCTATTATTTGAACCTTTTGTCAGTAAGATATATTCTGATTACTAAAATGTTACGTCATCATATTTAAGAGATATATAAATATAATTGGAAAGGTCAAACTTTATTGATATTTACATCTTGTACCAATTCTTCCTGGATCATGTATTTTTTTGTAGATATATTATTTTAATTCTTTTACAATCCTCCCAAATTATGGAATATTTTTAGTGGCCCAAATAAAAATAACAAAATAACTCTCATACAATTGACTTCAGTTCATCGTATGTATGTAAATTCCGACTTAACAATAGAGGATGCAACATATCATTATTATTTCTATTTGTTCAAAGCATGGTATGTACATAAATTCCAACCTAGCAATAGAGGATGCAACATGTCACTATTATTACCATTTGTTGTTATTGGTTGCTCCAGGTGTCGTGCAACTTTTACCTTCATCGCCTAAGGATTGTGGCCTAGCGACTCGAACCCATACAGTCCCATAGCGAAGAAATGTACCATCACATGCGGTCCCTTAGTGAAGAAATGTACCATCCCATGTGGTCCCTCAAGGAAACAATGTACCATTTGCAGTGAATGCCATTGATGTTACAAAACTCATGCAAAACCCGTGCAAATCTTTGTGAAACAAGAGCTGGAAATTACAATTTCAATCCAACAAAAGGGCAGTGGCATCTTCAACACCACTTGAATTGAAAAATCTAGTGTAAGTGATCCTCTTCTTAATAATTCTAGTTTCAATAATTATTTTTCAAGTAATCTTAATACTTCTACATACAATACTAGTGGACCAAGTACTAGTTACAGTACTAGTTCCGATCATTTTGTTTCCAACATTGGTTATGCAATTGGTTTCAATCAAAATAATATGGGGTTTGGAGGCCTTGGAGGCTCACAAGGATTCGATCCTAATTCTCAAAATGCTATAGGGTGGGTTGGTTTAAGAGGGTTTAACCCACTTGGGATCTTTAATCTAAACAAGTTGTCACTCTAGCTCCCACTTGCTTATCTTGCTTGGCTAGACGCTCTTAGTTAAGCATTCCTATCTAGGTATTCTTCACATTGGAAGTTTGCAGTTGTAATATTTTTATAAGATGGCTAGGGTGGTGACATAGCAATCCAGTTTTGTTGTACCATACATAATGTTCATTTTTAATGGAGTGGATGGTAATTCAATGCATTAATGTGTTTAGAGAAGTGATGTGTTCTAACAGTGACAAAAGGTGACATTTATCTAAATAACTTAAGCGTGGGGAGTGTTCGATCACCATATATTTTAGGTTAAAGATGAATCTATGGTAATTATGGATACATGATTGGTTGGTATACAAATAACAATCATTGACATTTGAAACCATCAAGAATATTCTTCTTATCAAGTGTCTGGGATTAATTTTTTTGTAAATGGACCATATTTGCAACAAATACCTACACTCATATTCAACTTCGACAAATTAAATAAATCCAACAGATCATTTAATGAATGGACAATTTGGTGTAATAGGTGTGACTTTAGTCATAGAAAATATCATGCTAAAACAAAAAGGAAGGATGCTTCAACTGATAGGGTTTCACTCTATGTTGCATGAATTTCCAGAACGAAGGAACTAGGGGGAGGAAACATAAGTGTTTCGAAAAGACAAGCTTTACATAGTATGATAGGTTCCATGGCCTTTTTTCGTATGCCTCCTTTCCCACTCCATTAAGGATTTGATACATGTAAGACGAAAAATATACCCTTAACAAACTCATTTATCGATCGCCTTTCTCGATATCAATATTGATATACAAAACAAATACATGAAAATAAATTTGTTAAAGATTAGTAACTACATATGCATTCAATAATCCATGAAAGCTATGGACACTAGAACTACAGATGTGCCACCTCTAGGACCATAATAGATAGCAAGAGTATTTGTTAAACGATAGGCCAGATTCATAATTTTTGCAAGTTGGAATCACAATAGGTAGTGTTGAAGCTGCATATAATTTCAAACAAAGCATACAAATTACATATACTATGAATATGAGAGGTATCTAATTGTTAGAATTACTAATTTGAGATTGAAACCTCATTGATGGCGGTTAGCTTCTTGATTTTTGTATACATGATATTGACATTAATGAGATGTCGGTGTAGTTGGTGGTAACTCTTTTTTTTTTGTAAGTTGGTAATTATATTAAAACCTGCGAAGCAGAAAGATTACAACTACCAATCTATCATAGGCGGTTGTGACAGCATTGCCCTGGTGGGAAACTAATGTTGCCACGTGGCCGAAAATTCAAAGTGTTCATGCAAAAATTGTAGAGCGGCGAGAGATAGTGATCTACAATGCCACGCAGGGCATAGATTCTGAATTATAGATTGAGACATACCAAACCCCAAGTACTGGTCGTTTGCTAAGACCAAAATTCCTAAAACTTAGTGGTCGCTCAGGGAAAAAAACTTATGAAGTATATTAACTGAAAACATAGAAAATAGGAAACCCAAGCTAGAAGGAATTATCCAATGTCGGGGTTGATCCTTTGCCCTGAGAAAGCCTGACGCACATGCATGGTGTCTCTGTCGAGCTTATCTCTATCTGAGATAACCTGCCTGAGGTCCTACAAGAAATTCATCAGGAGGTCCACACGACACCATCACTATATTTCCTTGTGTTGCATCTCGTTAATGGTGGTCTTGATGTCCTCGATTCCATGCTTAAGGTCATCCAGGGACTCCTCGAGAACATCCCTTTCTGTGCAGCGGGAGCAAGATGAGGAGAGCAGAGGGGAAGTGGGGGAGTTGGAGGAAGGAGCTGAAGGAACAGGGGCA